>JAOXYB010020771.1:2722-17432 GCA_028565635.1 Phoronis ovalis | reverse complement strand
ATATGGCGCTACAGTAGAATCCAGTTACGTTAAAAGTAGTGTAAACGCGTAACAGGATTCAAGTTGATCTGGTTATGGATCCAGATCGAGCTCGAACCGGTTCCAAAAAGGTAGTCTGAACGGCCTATAAGTCTTGTGTATCTTATAAATTGATTTATAAGCACTGATCCTTGATCTGTGTGTTGATCCAGGAATTTAAAGTGAGTCTTAATTTCCTAATATACCTAAAATGTCTGCCTGTAAAAATATGAAAATATATATTTAAACAATAATATGTTCACAGGCTAAAAAAGAAAAAAAACATTTTCATGGTATTTTATAAAGGGGGTTCAAAAATAACTCCTAGAATTTGTTATGTTTGATCACACTGAAAAAAGAAACTGTTTCACTCCTCACAATGTTATTCATAGTTAATACCGTTAATAGAGCAAAACGGCTGGAAACTCCAGCTCTAGAAGAAATTCCTTCCCCAGGGAGACAATTGTCATTGTTTTGGTACTGTTAGAGGTACACACAAGATATATATGAAACAGAAACTTGATTGACAACATACTAACCCCTTTGAAATTGTTATGTACACCAGCAAATGCATGTAAGAAACAAGAAAGGCATGTAGTTTGTAGAAAACATTTGTATATTACTTTTCAGGAAGCCAGGTTTAAATCAATTTTTTGGCATATCTTTCCAGGCCCATATTACAAGTACAGAACTTACCATGATAGCATGTACAATGAATACACTGCACATTTACCTACAGTTGAGCCAACATGGAACAGAATTAAAGTACTTCCATTATATGCAGTCATCTTCTTAGTTCTTGGGCAGTATATGCCTGTTGAGGTAATACGGCAGATTGGGACCATTTGTAGAAAGTGTCCCGTAACTCACTTGTCCTCTTCATGTGCATAAGGCAGCAACTACCAAATCTTTGGCTGAAATTTGAACTGTTGTCCTAATCAGTCTGCTCTGCCTAGCACTGTTTCCATTGTCTGTCAACATTTTTTTAACCGACTGCTTTTTTGAGATGAAGTTAGCAAAAGTAAGCAATACTGTCCGAACATATTCCTCCGAACATGTTTTACGCTGTTGATTTGTGTTTAGGGGATATGTACATTTTTAAATATAAATCTGTTGGCTGAAATGTAGCTACATATTCTGGTTGTGTGTAGCTGTTTTAGCCTGTGATTGGCCGACCTGAACCTACATCATGCATATTCCAATCATAGTCAGTTTCTCATGAAAAATGGTACTTCTATTAACTTCCTTTAATTCATGCTGAAAATAACTTTCTGTTTTTCAGTATGTAGAAACACCAGAATTTCTTAAACATCCATTTTGGTTTCGATTCCTGTACTGTGTTACGTCATTTATGTGGTTCCGAGGACGCATATATTCAGCTTGGGTTTTGTCGGAGTGTTTGTGTATGACAGCAGGATTTGGTGTATATCCAGAAGCCAGTAAACCTAAATGTGGGCATGGTCCAACAGACCTTGTTGCATTGAAAACTCTTAAGCAGTATGCAGTTTTAACATTAGTTACATTTACTCTTACCAGTGCTAGTGCACATACTCTTGATCTATAGCAGAAGTACTTAAAAATATGTTATTTACAAAACAGTTTGATAGGTATCTGCAGCTTACTATGTGGAAGATGTACCTCACACATGAACAGATACATTGAATTTTAACACGGTGACTGTAATCCTCCAAGGTTTTAGTTGACACCTTGTTGATTATTTTATAACTTCTTCCAAATAAATCTGATAATAAAGTTTCAATTCTTAAAAAGTTTAACTATTGCTGTAGTACTTGCAAACCTCTCGTGCTTTGTAACACTTTTCGAAAAAAAAAAAATTGAATTGTCATGTTTAGCTGGGGATGGGTTTGATAGCCATATTTCTCACAAAGGTTTTGTCAATTTTTCTTTAATATGCTTAAATTTTACTAAAACATCCTGTTTTCAGGGAGACCAAATATCTTCGACATGCAAACTACAGCTTTGAGACTATTCATAATATAGATGAATATGGTTGCGAGTTTACACCAACTATCCGAGAGGGGATGAGAGCCTGGAATATGTCTGTGCAATATTGGTTAGCAAATTTTGTGTACAAAAGAGTTGCGTCAAAAGCTACCAGGTACAAAGGTTATCCTTTTATACATGTATGGTTCTTTTGATACTAATAGTTTCTATTTGGTGTTGTTACTTTAGATTATGATTAAAATATAAATTTAATTCATTGCATAAAATTTTGAAGTTTAATTAATTTTTTCCTGGTTTAAAAAATGAGTAAATTTTAGAAATATGTTATTTTGGTTGTAAAACAATTTTCCATATGCTGAAAATTTATTATAAAGAAAGTTGTGTAAAGATATGTTAAATTTTTTAGCTAGGCTGTCTTGGGATAGCGTATTATCCAAGTCAGTGCAATGAAATAGTCATATTTATTGTGAGTGAATTCAATTTTTTATACTTTGCTTTCCAGAACTCATGTTACAATGCTTGTCAGTGCATATTGGCACGGTATTCATCCAGGATACTTTCTCAGCTTCATAACCATTCCCTTTGCCTTAATGGCTGAAGATAGTATGGCTGCTGCATTCCGGCAACACCTAACATCAGAGCAGTCAAAGAAGATTTACGATTGGTTGGCTTGGTTTTGTAAGATGAGAACATTTGAATATTGTGTGATGGCTTTCTTGTTGTTGAAGTTTGATTCTACAATTAATTATTGGAGTTCAGTCTTTTTCTTTGATCACATAATGATTGCACTAGGTATAATCGTAGGACTTTTGTTTAAAAAATCAAAACATGCAAAGGCTGCATGATAACTTATGACTTTCATGCATCTAGGTAAACTTCTTTTAATAACATACAAACTGTTTATGTAAGTTTTTTCCAATATATGTATGTGACACAAATTCATATCCAGTTTCTAAGTCATTGCCATTTGCTAATTTGTGTCCTGCCTGAGCAAGTCTGATGCTGATTCGTTCTTATGCTATGTCAGTTGCTGATCTGTGTCCGTAACATGCCAATTTCTGTTGGTCCATGAATCCAATTTCTTCCATAATCTTTATAAAAGCTACGTTGCTGATAGTTGGTAAATTGCTCCAATACATTTCAGGATTTGGATAATTGCTCGATGATTGATGTTTTCTAATTTTTATCACAAGAAAATCCTCTCCAATATTGATCATCACAAAGTAACCAAATGTGTGTTCATGCGTGTTACTTTTGTGCTAGGTTTTTAATACGGACATGTTTCAGCATGTTACATATGACATATGATTAGTGTAGGTCTCCTCACCAATTACTGCATAACAAACACGAAGTAGTCTTACATATGTACATGTGTAAAGTTTAGAGATTTTTAACTTGTGTTTTTTTGAAACTTATATTTTGAAAAATACATTTTTTCCCAAAAATGGCTTTATATCAAGTCATTATCATCAAATTCAAGCCATGAAACCATTATTTTTAAAGTTTATATGAAATACCTTTTTAAAATGTATACTTTTATATGTCTTATCTTTTCATTTTAATTACTGATGTCTTGAGAATATATGTACACTTCAATATATCTACAGCTCAGTCTTGAGACCTAAAGTACAAACATTAATGAGTTCTTGTTACTATCATTTGCAGCAAAATTCAACCATGTAGTTTAGTGGTTTACTTTTCTGTGTTCCAGGTCAAGCATGATTTATAAACAGATTGACTTAAATGTGACATAATATAATAATGTGCATGAATTTTAAATCTAGATTTATGACCCTATTACTGACCTAGTTCTTCTGACGCACTGAACAAAGTTAGCCCCAGTCCATCCACTTACTAAAGTGTTCTAAAATTAGGCATGAAAGTTACTTTTACAAGGTAATCTAATGGATGCCTGTTTTGAAGTGTTCAAAGGAGTGAAGTAATACCTTTGCTGCATGCATAACATCCTAATTTCAAAATGTCATGCACGACAATAGCACTGAGTGTTTTGTATAAAATTTGGAAGACGCAATGTATTGTACAATTCACTTATATTTTATACTTTTAGTTAGAACATCAATCCACACTTTCTGTATTATCTAAAACCTAATATATCAACAACAAGATTCAGGTGGCTGGTGGTCCTGCTCCCATTGGATGAGTCAAATTTTCTATAACCAAATACAACAGTTCATTTTGTTCCTGTGATAAATGAGTCCATAAATCTACTTGCAACTTTTTAAGTGATTCTAATTCTTTGCTTTGACAAGCCATCTGAAATCAAAATAATACCACATTTTTTATTATTTTTGGACAGTAAAAACCAGCACATTTACAAGATGGTGTTGAAGTTCCACATGTAAGATTCAGGATTCAGTTAATAATTATCACTATATGAAACATGTATATTGGTATGTACCACTCTCTTGTTGCACAAAATATCACTAAAAATTTTTACTAGCTAAGTATCCTATTAACTTTCAATTATTCAAATGTACCAAAGGCTGATTGCTTTTAGTATACTTGAAATTCCCCAAGCAGGAATGGACAGTTTCCTGATTGAGATAATGCTCATGTACCTCTTCCTTTTTAAGTTAACAGTAAATCTTGGCCTGAATAAATCCACATGTTAGTGTTCCGTATGTTTCACCTAACGTCTGGGCTTTACTGCTTCTATTTTTGTTTATTATCTCGAAAAGAAAAAGTCAAATGATATCCCTTTATTTATATATAAAACCCAATCAAATTATCAGACCAATAATATTGCAGCTTACAATAAAGCTTGTGAAAAAAATCAATCACACAGCCAAATGGATAGAAAAGTTGATCCCTGATTGGTCAAAAGTTTAATGATATTTTTATTCAATCTTTGTTAAATTGAAAGATTATAATGACAATTGATTTTGGCTAAGTCCACCCATTAGACTAGAAGGTATGTATGGATTTATTCAGACTGGGTAGCTCCTATCATTCAGAGAATGTTTTGTATAAATATCACTTAATAAACTTACCACTACTGATTGCAACATTAGAAAGACATCTTCAGTAAGGAACAGAGCTAGAAAAAAAGAAACAATTGTTAAACTAATCTTTGAATGCACACATGACCTTAAGCCTATGATAATTTGTTAGCTTATCAGAAATTACACATTTGCATCAGTTAATAATTTTAAAATTAAATCAGTCAGTATCTCGAGATATTACTTTGAATCCACTGTGTTGTACTGAAAAATAATTAATGAAAAATTAACTACCAAACAAAGCTTTGCATCAAGTTATTTCTATTATTAGCACCACATTAGTCATTGCTTCAGAAACTGAGAATGTTTTACTAGATAGGCTGCTCATTCATTACCTGCACTATTTTCATCTGGTGACTCCCACGCATATTTTTCTAGTGTTTGGGCATGTTCTGGTCGTATTCTTTGTGGAGTAGGCTGCAAATACAATTCTTAAATGCTATTTTTGTGCGTGAAGAACAATATTGTTATCTATGCTTGCTAATATTCATCAAGACTTAACCATTTAAAATATCAGTGTAAATGTATATCATACTAAATGTACAAGCATACTGTCTCACTCTAATGAAAAAAAAAGCAGAATTTGTAATTATAGAAATATCATTGTTGTCTGAAATACATACCTCCATTTCCTATACAGCTGAAATATTTCTGAAAATAAGTAAACTAAACAAAACTTTGTATACTTTACCTGTAAAAGCATGAGCAACAAAACCCTAGATACTTCACATCTTGCTAGAATATCGCTAAATGCACCAAGATAGTTTCCAGTGTTACCCATACCACCTCGTTCCTGTCCTAAATATTGCATTTCTGTTAAAACGGTAAGGGCACCATCATAATCATCTGCAAGAACAAAAGAATGAACTATAAGTAAAATGTAGTGAAAACGTTTGCTCTCCTGTTTTTAGTCACTAACTCCATCTACTATAAACATGAAATGTTTCAAAATTGATCATAAAAATAATTGCAATAGAGTTCTCTACACATGCAAGCCAAGCATACATTCAAAAGAAGTTAGAACAACTTATCAAAATTGAAAATAACTTAGGTATAGAATTTTTTCCTGTTGATACAAAATATAATATAGCATAATACAAATACTTAATAATTTGGTTTTCTACAATTTGTTTCCTGTTTTTGTAAAATCAGATAAACAGGTATTTCTAGTGTAATTGATTGGTAGTTTGCATCTTTATAAAAACAAGATGGGCACATCAACAAACGGAATAGATGGATTTGATTTCAAACATTACTTTCATCACAAACATTATTCTGCTGTTTTATGACTGGTATCTCAAATTTGCATTAGAGAAGTGCTTTATAATTATAATATTAATTATTCATAGTAATTTATAGTAATTTAACTTAACATTCAGAGTTTTAACAAGTAAGCAACGTACTTACGTATATCAATTTTGCAACTTGCAACTTTCCCCATTGAATTTAAGCAGTCCAGTGGATTTTGAAATTGTAGCTCTGCAGCTCTCTGGTAGTGCATAATTGCTTCTCCTGGTTTGTCATATTTCTGGAAGGAAAAGAGACTTTTCACCAATCAGAAGGACAAATCTTAAATTCTAATAGCCAACTATAATTTCTCAAATTACTAAAATAATTTTGAGTGAAATTGTTTGCTTTTCCACATCCCTCTTCAAGCCCCAAAAAGTCTTAGTTTAAAAAAAAAAACATTTTAAAAGAGCTAACAAATGAATTTCAGTTTTAAATGCCTAGTACCCGTAATATTTCTCCCATTTCCAAACAAAGGGACGCTGCAAGACCTTGCTGTTTGTTGTTAATATGCACCTGAAATAACAAAAGAAATGTATCCAGTTGGTCTATCAGTCAAATAAACATCAATAAACTATTTTGCATGCACTTAGTGATGCCATTGGTCACAAATGCTTAATTGTTTGAACCAATTGGAAACAATGTGATGAAAATAAAAGGTAACATTATGAATAACACAGTTAAAACAGAATTTTGTTTACTCTTATAGCGTGTCCATAACAGTTTAAGGCTGCTCCAAGATGTTCCTCAAAACTTGGGCATTTTAGTTTTCTGTTAATTTCTTCTGCTTCAAGAAATTCCCTGGCTGCGTTGGTAAGAGCTTGTGCCTCTCCTGGGGCATTTGCCAATGTATGCTCACACCTAAAACATAATACATGAAAGTGCCTGGAAAATAATGCCACTGTTTTAATTTCAACCATACAGACACATCAAAATATTGTCACAGCATACATAGTGAGCTAAAATAACTAATAAAAGACTAGTAATCATCCAATCACATGCATGAAATATCTCTATTAGTTGAACCCTCTGAATAATTTATCTACTGTACAGTTTTTTAACAGATGTTTTCATTTTGTGATATTTACTTGTTTGGCCATTCATTTCTATTGCTAAATGTCTATTAGGACCACTGTTGCACTTTAATGTCACAAATCATAAATCTAACAAATCAATGTACTGAGTATTTCAGGCCAAAACTACAGGAGGAGTTGTGACAATAAAACTAGAGAATTTGAACACTATGTATGAAGTCATGAAGTATTAAATATAGGTTATCCTTGAAATCACACTGCTGTAAATGTCTATCATTCTCAGCTTTAGAATGTAGTTAATTTTTGATTTTATTTATTTCTAAAGATTAGAAATGGAATTGTTAAACTTAAAATGCAGACTGTTTAACATAATCACTGTATAATACTATGGTTATGAAATTGGTCAAAATGATGGACAAATTAAATTGAACAACTGAACATACCTTGCTTGAGCTATACAGCACAAACCTGCGTACTGTGGACTTTCTTGATGCTTTAATGTTTTGGCTAATTCGTTGAAACTTTCTGCTCCTTCTGCAACATTAGGCTTCTTTAAAAATCGTCTACAAGTAAATGTGTGCCTGTTACAGAAAATATGGAGACACATACACGACTTCACAAGAATCAAAACTTAAATTAGAAACAGTACGAGTGTGACAGTTGAAAGAAGTAACAACTATATCATAAATTAACTCAAAGAGACATGTACTATCTATTAGTTAATAAGTGAACAGGCAAATGGTCCATAATAAAAGGGATAAGTTTTTTTGCAGGCCAGATTTTGTTGTACAAAATATTATTCAGATGAAAGTTTGCAGGAGATTTTTTTCTTAATTCAGTAATTTCAGAATCAAATGGAACTGCAAGGATATTTTCATTGTGTTGGCCATTATAATGCATACTTTTAAAAATTCATAAAATGATATAACTTAATGGAAGCAGCACTATACTATCTGATTTTTGGCATGTGCATTCCTACAAGTCTTACAATAGTATATAAATTAAGCACTATGAGATTAAAAGAATTAGGTGTATCTACAAAATAAATTTTCAAACTAGATAAAAGGCTGTAACTTACACTGTAAGTGCAAAGTGATAGGATAAAATCTTCTTGAGCATTAAACTACTCGTGCATAGATACAATGCATGCGTACGGGTGTCTGCTGGGATAACATCAGCAAGCTAACTTGAGCAAGCTATGTTGTGACTTGTGTTAATTAGTAAACTATTATAAAGCACGTACATGATTAATTTAAAAAAAAATGCCAGGATTGGCAATAAGTCCTTCTTCTTCATACAGGAAATACGTACACTTGATGCACGTGAATTTATTCTTAAGCAGTTAATGAATTGGTTTAATGCAAATTTATGGAAATAGCCACCACTTACTTCTTTAATTTGCTTGAAATGTGTCTGTATCTCCCCATAAAATCTGCATCTCTCTCCATATTTTTATTATTTTCGTATCCCCATAGACCGGAGAGCTATCAATGTAAAGGTCGCAGTGAAAGTCGTGCGACTGGTTTTTATTCTGTCAACCACATCATACGAAAGTTTTACAGAAAGTAAGGAAATTTGATTGATGTCTAACAATTATGCTAGTCAAAAAGTGAATGTAGGTAATTTTGTGCGGCAACTTTGTACAAAACATGGTTGATTATTTAACATGAGAAAAGCACATTGAGTACATGATATGACTGTGATAACTGATAATAATTAATATGTACAAATTAAAGTAAATCGAATTGGGCTTAATTACTAAATTAGTACTTAAATTATAGATTGTTAGAAGGCTCAGAAAAATTTGAGTCCAACCACATTAAATATGCTGTATAAAACAGTAGTGCTAACAAGTTTGGAATAATGTGATGTGCATAGAACGGATAGAACACAAAAATTACGAAATATTAAAGCAGCCGTTAATTATCATTCTAGGGGCTGACAACACAAATTAATGTAAACCAAATGCAAAGGGATCCTAAATGATGAAGTAAACTTCAAAGTTCAAGATAGAAAAGATTTTCATAAATGTATATTCATGAAAAAATGTATTGATAAAAGTGCACCAACATACATGTCAGATAATTATCAAGGTTCAAGATCTATATGCACAAAGACAGTAAAGCCACAAGGGTGCAGAGTGTCTGAGTCCCAGGTTTAATGATACCAATGGACTATTTGCGTGCATATCAGGGCGATGCAATCAGACCCTTTTAATACCGGCATCCTTTAGTTACTGTGGAACCGTAGGGTCATGGCCCACATGTATTAAAAGCTGTTGAAGTTTTTCAACTAGAAATTTTTCCAAAACTCACCTTGTGTACTAGGGAACAAAAGACACCAAAAATTTGTTTTTGTTGGAACAGGGATTGGAAAAACTTCAACAGCTTTTAACACCGTCTGGGCCATGAACCTACAACTCTACCGCAGGCAAGCCATAGTAGGGTCATGTAGCCAGGACTAGGTCTTTAGTTGACCTGCTGTTGTCCATTGTTTTACTGTCCAGCTCATATATGTTCCTCTGGATATATCGAAAATTCAACTTCAATAGTAGGATCATCACATGTGGCCAGGACCAGTATTAAATACTCATCAATACATGACCCCGCTACAACTTGGGTTTCTCCTATCACTGATTGGTTGGACTTTGAAGACCAGGGGTCTTGTATATATTTTAGGGTGGGATCTGCCACTGAGGGTAAAATTTTTGGACTAACTGTGTTATACCAAAAATGTGGAAATTTGGACCCCACAATATACCAAGAATTCCAAAACAAACTGAATCCTGAAACATATCAAAAATTCCAAAACATTCCCAATGTTTACAATAATGTTATTTGTTATATTAAGTCCTTCATCCATAGAATGGCTATTGCTGCTATAGTAGTGTCATATGTTCAGACTAAGTACCAAAGTGCATGACTGCTAAGCAAGCCTCAACAGGCAGATTATCAATAGCAAGATGTATATCAGCATTTCTATATTTATGCATCAATGGTTGCCAGAATATGTTAATCTACCCAGACTAAAATAAAAGTCTTGAGACAAATGGCAAATCTGTTATGTGCCTGTATTGAATAATACTATTAATAGCCACGTGCAGTGATGCCAAGTCTCACAGTTTAGGGACCCACCTGAGGGAACCCACTTGACTTTCTTGGACCCATAATCTCAATGTCACTTAATGTAAAGGGTTGCATTGGGAAAATATCACTTTCAGTATAATTTATATTTTATTAATTGTAAACAAGAGTTGCAGTTTATAATATTGTTGCTTTAAATAATCATTTTTTTAAATTAAAATTTTGGTTTCAGAAAGAACATTATGGCAGCAAAACATTTGGGCAGATTGCTTTTGAACCAGTCAAGGTCTTGTCATATCAGTTCACTACAGAACATAGTTTTTCTAAATAGTGACATTCAGCTACTCGGTATCCGTTATAAGTATGGTGCAGTTCGTAACTTTTCTACTACAACCAATCTGTGTGTAGGATGGGGATCACGGGGTAGCCAGGAAGAAATCGATAAAAAAGAGAAACAACTTATTGTTAAGCAAGGAAATTTTTTTGATCAAACTGCACAACAAGCAGAAAAGAATAAAGTGACATATCGTAAAGCTGTATTAATGTATTTACACAGAGAAAAGCAGCACCATCGTGGACATGTAGAATTTATATATGCAGCAATGAGGAGAATGGAGGAATTTGGGGTTCATAAAGATATTCAGAGCTACAAAATGTTGTTGCATTGTTTTCCCAAAGGTAAAATGGTACCTACGAACCCATGGCAGGTTGAAATGATGCATTATCCAAAACAACAAAACTGTGCACTTGATATTTTACAGAAAATGGAAGATAATGGTAAGAGAAACAGTCCTATGATACCTGTGATGTCTGGGATTAATTTGTTAAGAAATGTGATAATTAACTGAAAATTGAAATCATGTCTGCTTTAGTCTAGTGGGAGAATCAAGAAAGATGTACTGAACATTTATTACTGATCAAATCTCTTTTCTATGCAGAATTCTACAAAATAAAAAATAAGTAGCCGTTATTAACTTCTGTTAACTGAACACTACTTATTTGATATTTTACAATCAAAGTATCTCATCTGTTCCATATGCTTCCTTGTTGTTTCGTATGACCATAACATAAAAATGTATTCAGTGGAGGAGTTTAGCAAGATTGCTCATGTTATAAAACTGTCTTTTGTATCATGTTTAAAACAGCTTGTATTACCTTATTTTTATTTCTGTAGGTGTTATACCAGATGATAACATGGGTAGAATATTAGTAGAAGTTTTTGGAATTGATGGATTTCCGATGAGAAAGTACAAACGTATGATGTATTGGTTACCAAAATTCAGGAATGCAAGTCCATGGAAATTACCAAGAGAATTGCCACAAGATCCTACAGAGCTTGCCAGGCTTGCTTTGAAACAAATGTCTGTGGACTTGCAGACTAAAATAAGCATATATCAGGTATAACTGTTTTAGCACTGTTGTTTTTTAAACTAAGTAGTAACGGTGTAACCGAATAATAATGATTAAACAGTAGTGTACCATTCCCTTTGAATGTGGTTCCCTTTGACTACAACATCTATAATCGGACAGCCAACTGGATGCTACTATGATGCTTCCAATTTATTCGTGAAACTTATAAGTAGCGTTCCCAGCAAGTTGTTCACCTCAGTCTATGAATTTTACCAATATAATGTCAAATTACTCATTATATGGTACTTAGTCACATGTCACTTTGCCTTAGACTGTCATGAGTACAAATGCTAAAAGTATGTAATTGACAAAGATGGCCGCCATCTACATTTTTCAATAAATAAGTGCCATGTATTGGCAACATTTGTTACTCTTTTCGGTTGGTTCTCTGGCTGTTTTCTCTCATAGAACTATAGTATTTCATAAAATTTATTGGACATCAGTCGTAGGAGATTGATTTCGGAAAACATGTTTGTATATCATTTATTTAATAGCGAAAGTTCCAGGGAAACAACTTGAATAAGTAAAATACTAAGCAGAATAGAAATTATGTAGGTTTACTGGTTACATTTCAAACCTAGTAAAAGCATTGTCAATGCACCAACATCTCACTAACTGTAACCATTTCACTTCTTCAGAAATGAGAAACAAGATTTTTTTTTTCAGACAACAGATCTTGAAGATTCTTTTGATCAAACATGGATTGCCTCTGCGCAAAGTCGGACACAGCAACAGTTAATTGAACAACATCCAACTAATAAGCCCTTGTTTGTGGAAGGTGGTTATTATATGTGGCTGAAGGAGCAACCTTTATTGTACTTTACTTTAAGAGCAGATGCTGATATAAGAAATGTTGTAGAACAGGAAACTAAAATGAAGGAAAGACTTGGTGAGTGTATTTCGTTAAATTACTATATAATTTACAGTTGATGTATTGTTCTATACAGGTTAATACTGATAATATAGACTGAGAACACTTTTAGATAGCTATCTACTTTTTGTAAATACCTAGTGAAACAAGTTACATTTTGGCAAAATGTATTTTGTGAATCCAAATGCTATCTGGGTTTCATCACCCCACCTTTTACAGTGAAAAACATTAAAGTTTTGTCAGTTGCGGTTAAAGGCATGTCTGTTTGTACTACACCTCATGAGGAGTACGACAAGTGTTTGGAGTGATGTGGTCTGATCTCAGAACACTATACCTGTGGTAAGCAAGCTATTACTAAAAACATACCCAGTGGTATTACACATGACGCCTAAAGACATACCCCTTGGTAAATACCCATGGCTAAAAACGTTATCCTTTATAGTAATGAGCTAAGGCCATAACCATCATAAGCACCACAGGCTGAAATATATACCCTGTTGTAAACTTGGACCCCCATTTTGGATGGCAGTATCCCCTGGTTACACACTCTGTATGCTACAATAACATGATATCCTGACATCAGTACTATTAACCCTGTTTGCTGCAATTATATGATATCTTGACATCAGTATATCAAAGATGTTCAAAGTGTACATGCCAAATTTTGGAATGCTTCAATTTCAGCCACCGATTATTGCATACAATCATTTTTCATTCACCTAAATTGTCTTATACAGACGCTATTCTCAGGTTAGAAAGTGAATTTTCAAGAAATTTAGGTGTCACTTATAAATTGCTTGTGCTAGACAAAACTGTTGGCGAGTGTCCAACGAATTTGGTCTATACAAAGTAATTTAGGTGGATGATAAGCTATAATTGTTCATGTATGAGATAATTGGTGAATGTTAGGCTGCCCTGAATTTTAAGAATAACTCCCTGGAACATTTATATTTTTCTAAGTTACTTATAATTTGTTTTGTTTACAGAGAAAAATCTGTTTGATGAATGGAAGATATTTTGGGATGGTAAAACAGAGCTGAACTATGAAATTACACTAGCACCTACAATTCATGATCAAGAAAATGGCACTTTTCTTGCTATGTGTATTACTGGATCGAGTACTAAAGACTCTTTAGTATCTTGGATAAAGTTTTTGCAGCACACCAATCCAAAATTGGCTGATATATCTGTTGTGTTTACATTAAGAACTCCTGAAACTGGACTTGATGTTGTTAAAGAAACAAATGAAATTGCTAGTATTTAAGTGAATATGTCATATATACAGTGATTGTGATATTATCTCAAGGAGAGTGATGGTCAATGACAGCATGAACAGGGATATACAGAGTAAATAAAAACACATTTTCATAACCAAAACATATGTTATAATTATAAGTGTCTTTTCTGTTGAAATTTAAATCTTACTCAACTTCTTCAATTTGCAGGGATGGACATCAAAAGCTCTTCCTTTTTAATACCCATAGTCGGCCCCATAGCGCATGGACAAATTGTGGCGTTGCCTGTTCCACAGACGGTGCCTCAAAATTTTGAGACCACACGCATGCAGCGCAACAAAATTCTGCAGGTTTTCGCAGGGCAAACTTGTGCTGATTAACAATTAGAACGACCTTGAAAAGTGTGTTAAGCACACGTTCTAAACTTCAACATTTTTCTCAATCCAGTTATTTTTACCCTAAATTTGTAAAGTTTCAGAGTCTACAAACCTCTGCTATTATATCGTAATATTTAAAACTTTCACATTTTGTAGTTTATTTCTCAAATTTTAATTGGCCATAGTTGTATGGTAGCCTCGTTTATAGGCCTTGTAATGGAGTTACGATAAGATATAAAGTTTGACATATTATTATGCTTTAGAATTAACTAAAACACAACACAGGTTGTAAGATTGCAATTCAGACTCATTTATTTAATTAAACTGGCCTTATAATGGAGTTACGATAAGATATAAAGTTTGACATATTATTATGCTTTAGAATTAACTAAAACACAACACAGGTTGTA
>JAOXYB010020760.1:0-17440 GCA_028565635.1 Phoronis ovalis | reverse complement strand
CCTAGTTTCTCGCCCTGCGGGCAATATATACAGGAGTTGCAATCTATACACTAAAGAAGTTTGAAGGTATAAAAAGCGGCACAATGTATCATGGCAAGAAATAGTCCCAAAATGCACCAGATTGCAGGGAATCACATGAAATATTAAAAAAAATTCCGGGGGGGGCATGCCCCCAGACCCCCCTAGTTTCGCCTGTCAGAGGGGGGGGGTCATCATTTTTTTTACTTGCTCTTAGGGGGGGTTGCAATTTTTTGTGCTAGCCCTGGAGGGGGGGTTGGATTTTTTTGTGCACCATGTTTTTGAAATGCACCAGTCCCTTAGTACATTTTGAGGAAGAGTATGTATCTTGTAGATGAAGGTACTAAGAAATTGACGTTCATACTTCTGTTGACATAAGCTTAATCAGCTGTTTAGCATTTTAGTGTATTGTAGGAACAATTAATGATAATAAACCTGCTTAATTTACCAAACTGTATTATCTGCTTTACATTTTATTAACAGTCTTAATTTATGTTCAAATATAAATGAGGTTTACTTGAAGTATCGTATTTTTGTGTTCACGACCGCACGGAATAAAAGGAAGCTCTCACCTTTTTTCCTGCAATATGGAAATTAACGCAAGGGAGAACTTAACTTTTTACCGGTTAGTTCATTTAAGAATAATTTCTTTTAGTGCTCCCCTGCACCATCATCATCCACACAGTCGAGCCAGTCTGTTTTTCCACCATTCCAGTATGGTGGACGAGGCAGCAATCTAATTGTTATAAGTACAGTTGATGGTGAAACGTCTACTGATGAAAGTCCCACTAAACCAGTTAAATCAGCCACTGAACTTCAAGGCCCAAAGCTGTTAAGACCACAGGATAAGTGGTTGAGCGAAAACAGTACCAGTGCTACATCCTCACCACAAAGACCAAAAGGTAAGTCTTAGTCTTGTGTTCCCTAGATTCCTTCTGTTATCCATGAAATGTTGTTATTTTATTCATTCTCTTGGTCTACTAAAAAGCATAGTGTTTTTATTCCGTGGCCACTTACTTATATCCAGTGGCAAACGTGTAAGCTGTATTTCTGATTATTCAATGTCTGTACAATAACCTATATGATTGTCATCCATTCTCCAGAACACTGATCCATTTTGATGTAATTTTAACATGTAAGGTTTATGGAAACAGTTTAAATGTGATTTATATTTCTTGTTGTCCTTCGGTTTATTTATTCTTTGTTC
The DNA here is from genome assembly GCA_028565635.1 of Phoronis ovalis. NCBI lineage: Eukaryota > Metazoa > Phoronida > Phoronidae > Phoronis > Phoronis ovalis. The sequence goes on along the minus strand of JAOXYB010020760.1, from coordinate 16,215 downwards.
TTAACATGCACCATTATATGTAAATAGTAGTAATTCAGCTGCCGCTGCTTTCATGAATTGTGCATTCATTGAATGGACTTAGTAATAGAGGGTTTAGTCTTGTTAATTTGTCTTCATTTTAGAGCCAAAAATGCAATTTTTGTAGTTTTGCACATGTGTAAAGCTTATTTGTTATATACATACACTGATGTTAACAGGATGAACAAGTGACCCTTTTTTTCTATTTAGGACTCTTAAAGCTCCCTTGAAGGAATGCTGTCTCTGCTATCATTAGCTCTTGCTAGGATATTAGCTCGCTTTAAATTGCATACCTGCATCTGTTTCCACCTTCTCTTTTATAATTAATGCTACTCCAACAATGTTTTGATCCAGTATGAAAGTACAGAAAATAATTTGATAATAATTAATATTTCATGTATCTTATTATTATAAAATGTTTATTATTTAATGTGACTCGAACTTCATTGAATCTTGATCTATTTATAGTTGTGGACAAATTCAGCCGATTTGAATCTAGCAATTCTGAAAGTGACAACAATAGTGACTCTAGTTTATCAGAAGATGATGACAACAAATCAAAAGGCAGCAAATCTGACTTAGAAAATAGCAGTGAGGCTGACCAATCGGATAATGAAGAAAGTGGAGATGACAATGATTCTAATGTTTCAGATGCTAGCTTTATTACCAAATCAGAACTAAGTGAAGAGGGAACAAGTGATGGAAGTACAAACAATTCAGAATTAGAAAGTAGTGAAAAACAAAACAAACCCCAAAATATTCAAAAGAACACTAGTGATAAGACGGTTCATTTAAACGAAAGAGATAAAAGATCTCAACAGGTCAAACCTGTAAAACAAAAGCAGAAAGAATACTTAAGGACCAATGAGGAAAGATATAAAAGTTCTAGGGGGGTTGATTTAAAAAAGACGAATGATCGTAGGGATGAAAGTGATTCTAATAGAAAAGTTTACTCAGCAAGAAATGAACACAGAACTGATTTTAAAGATAAAAATAGATACAATGATGATAATAGACATAGACAGGGTGTGCAACACAGAGATTCACCCCGGGAACAGGAAAGATGCTTTGGTATCAGTCGAGTGAGGCATGAAAAACGCTATAGTGAAAAAGACAGAGATTATAGAAATGAAAGGAAAGATTTGAGATACGAGGAAAATGTGAGTTATCAAAAGGACAGGAGGAAAAATGTGTATGATGATAGATTTAGTGATAGAAATAGAAGACACACAAATTGGGGTATCAAAGATAGACCTAGACAGGACAAGCAGGTTGGTAAGCAGGACAGTGATTTTCAAAAGAAATATGGAAGCAAAACATCAGAAAATAGATCTTATAGAAGCACTGCTCGAGAAGGGGAAACTCAGAATAGACGAAGTAGTGCTTCATCAAGCAAGAGAAATAATAAAGACTCTGATCTTGACAATAAAAATAAAAAGGTAACTGGTAGCAATAATGATAAACCTAAACAGGAGGCGGATACAGTTAATGAGCAGAAGCGTGATTCTTCTGAAAGCAGAGAATCTGATAGTGATGTTCACAGCAATACATCTAGCCTGGCTGATGATGAGAGTGATTCGGAGCCAGAACCTTGGAGAATGACGCACACTGGCAAAGGTAAACTTCCATAAGTTGCTTAACTGTGAGTACTATATGTACTGTCTTGTATCTTTGTTGTAGGCTAGTAATGTAACAATGTTGTTGATTTTTTTTTTCAGATTGATGAGTAGCTTATTTAAGTAACAACTTCTAAGATGTCAAGTAATAGTTTTCTTTTATAGCTGAGATGTTCTAAAGTTGATTGTAGCATACTAATATATGGGACCAAAGCTTGGGATCAAAGTGACATCAAACCACGCATCAAATCTGAATTTGTGTATCAATTTTTTCTCATAAATTTTGTCCAATAATACTTATCTGCCTGTTATTATGCTTTCAGAAGGTCACAGGGGTCAGCTGTTTGAACGCAATACACAGGACATAGAAGTTGCAAGGCGCAAACGGGCTATTGAAGAAAGAGAAAGGGAACGGGAAAGACGTGAAGAAGAAAAACGAGAAAGAGGTGAACGTCTTGAACAAGAGAAAAAAGAGAGGGGACTAGAAAAACAAAAACAGAATAAAACAGAAGAAGAAAAGGATGTTAAGAAAAAAAATGAGAAGAGTGATAACTTACAGGTGAAGGATAAATATTATAATGATAGAAATGAGCCTGGTAAGGTTGAGTATGACCATTTCCGTGGCAGGCAGAAACATCATAGAGAGCGAGGGAAACATGAGATAAACTTTAAGGAGAAAAGGCGTAAAGCTTGGGATCAAAGTGATATCAAACCACTTTTTCCAGAAAGAAATGAACATATTAAACCTCTTTTTTCAGAGAGAATTGAGCCTATTAAACCACTTCTTTCAGAAAGACAGGAGCATATTAAACCACTTTTTCAGGAAAGAAGGAAATATGAACAGGGCGAATTCGAAAAGTTTAGTCCACATAAAGGACCAGTTACTAGAGGACGAAATTTTGAAATTCTTCCAAGTCAAAGGCGAGAACAGCATTGGGAAAGCGAGAGTGATTCTGATGAGAGAAGTCATAGTCCAGTTGTACGCTCATTCCTCAGTGTCATTAAAAAAGACGGTGATGTTGTGAAATCAAGTTCCCCTCCAAAATATGTTTCGGGTAAAAAAAATACTGAAACATCAAAATTTGGGAAAAATAAATTGGAAAAAAGAAAAGAAATGAAACCAGGTATCAAGAAGGATTTTAACAAAAGGATTGATGTTGAGAAGCAAATGAATGATCAATTTAAGACTGATAAAGGAAAAAAACCAAAGGATGCCAGAGAGGTTTTAAGAATGAAACGTAAACGATGTCCATCCCCTGCTGCTGAAAATCCAACAAAGAAAATTACAGAAGATAAAGACCATACTGAACCAACTGGTGATAGTCCAGCTATCAAGATAACTTTTAAAGCAGGTAATGTTACTAGCTTTTATAAGGCATAGTTACATTTGAAAACTGAAAAAAGAATTTGAATTCATAAGAGTAAGTCTGTGATCTTCAGATCTCTAAAAATCTCCATGAACAGTGGTTAAATTGGATACATATGTAACACTGAAATTCATGTCTGATATCTAAGTTGTGGTCGCTAATTCATGTTCGTCCGGAGCCTATGTTGTCGCAGATTCCTGTGCTGATTTGTGTCCGCTCTATGTCGGTTGATATTACAGCCTTGAATCTGGTTGATTAGCAAATACAAATTCTATTGATTTACAACACGAAATGTGCTTTGTAACAAGCAAATCATGCAAACTTGCACGAGATCTCAGTAGGAGAAAACTCAAAAAATGAATATAACAACCTAGCTTCAGAAAGAGTCCTGCAAGAATAGTATTCTTGTGTCTTGTTTTTTAAAATAATAATTATTAATATAACTTTTATTTTTTTTAAATTTGAAGCTTTATGCGTTTGTTTTCTAAAATATAAAAACTACAGAATTATCAAGTCAGGCTATACATTTAAGTTTTATGGTACATATCTTTTAAGTGTCACAAATTTGTAGAGGGTCATTAGCCACTCACTTCACCACACATGAAAGATGCACGAACACCCGATAATTAGTGTACTGCAAACTATATAGTTACTTTAAGCTTATTATCCTCGGTTAATATGTGGAAATATTATACTAATTCATATGTAACCCTAATGTTATATTTTGATGTAGATTTATGAAAGCAAAGCTTGTGTGAATGGTAGTAGGTAATTTAAATTGGAAATTGAAAACTCTCAACCTGGAACCGTGTCGTTCTCCCTTTTTTCACAGTGTCACTGAATGCATATTAATGTGTGCATTTAGTATTCACGCTTGTTCCTTTTCATAGGGACATGTTTAGGTATTTGATGTAGAACAGATACACACAAGGATACGATTTTTTACCAGCGACTGTGAGTCAGACACGAATTAGCTTCTGCACACGAACGATATTTATAGTAAAGTTAACTAAGTTGATGTTTGTTTCAGATCGTTACACTTCAGACCAGCAACGGCTTAAATCCCAAAGCAAGTCATCTGTTCATGATCGATTAGGAATACCTATGCAAATCCAACCAGCAGTGCAGAAAACATACTCTGCTCATTTGAAGGGAGAGATGTCAAATTCATCTGGTAGTAGTAAACTTGATAGACTAAAACCTGTGGATATTGAAAAGAAAATTATTAGAATTAATTCTCCAAAACAAGAGAGTTCAATACAAACTACAAAGTGTACTGGAATGTTACATGCGACTGTCTCTAAGATTGAAGACCAAAAAAAAGATAGAGTCAAAGTACATGCAAAAACAGAGCCTATAGAAATTGTTAGTACAAAAGGAGATGAGTTACTGGCAACTCCACCTGGATTATGTAGAATATCAGTTGGGAGACATGTTGAAGCAAAAAGCTCCTTACAGCCAAAATTACTTGAGGATATCAGAAAAATACAATCTGAACCAGAAAATACCTCTTCTGTTATAAAAAATCATAAAATAAGTATTTCCCCCAAAAGAAACTATCCTAGTCCTGATGCTGGCATCACTAAATCTGCTCATATTGCTTCTATGAACGAAACTGAACAAAAATCTGCAAAAACATTTGAAGATCGTAGAAAAATTGTATCTTCTTCAGGTGATTCCAGAAGGGTTATTTGTAACATTGATAATGAAGAATTGAGTGATACAAGACATATTGTAAAAAATTTCAATAACACTATGGATGACTTGTATGTCGTAAAACCTACTAGAAAGATTAAAATTGTAAGAAAGAAAAATGTGTAGCTGACAGATTATAAATGTGATTACATTTAAACATTATGTATTGCATTTATGAAAGACACTGGTTTGTACGAAAATAAAATGTTAATGAAAATGCTGTATCTAGGACTACAGAACAATTAGTTGTGATTAGCAAGTTTTTTTGTCATGAAGATAAAAAGGTTGTTTGAGGAACAGGAAATGTCCATAAAAGGTAGCAACCTAGGCAGTGGAACAACTGACTCTATACTAGTATGCCTGGAAGAGATCCTAATTAAATTTACCCATCCTAAAAGAATCTTATATATTTGTATAAATGTTGCAATTAAGGAAGCATATTCTATGAAACTGTTTATGATGTTCATGCTACAATGTCAACTGAAAATATTTAATTGTGTTACATAATGTTGCTCATAATTTATACACATCGTGCACTGCGTAACTTGAATATTTATTGTAAATGGTCCTGTTGTTGAAACTTGCGTTTCATGCATCTTTTATTTGTCTGACCTGGTCACATCTGTCCAACTTTTGCTGGCATGACCAGGAACTTGCATCTTAAACCTTATAGACTACTTTTTCTAAAATCCTTTTTAACTGTCCATACGTACAATAGTAATTGGGTTCTATTTTATCTAGTGCTAGACAGTTAAATCAGGAGATTGTTTTGTTTTAGTATTTAGTTAAATGATCATTATAAATATGTGTATCAGCACTTATCATTGTACATTATTATCTTAGTCTAAAACAGTTTCATTTAAAATATGGTAGGCAGATTTAGAAATGTAATGATTGTATAAAATAGACTGGATGCAACAAATGTGACAAGTAACTTCGGTACTTATCTTTTATGATTAAGCTGTTAAGAATACCCAAGTATTTTGCGGAATTTTGATGATATTCAATATAAATTATATGCATTTAAAAATAAATGTTCAAATTTTGTAACACCTGCACGTGTGCACTTTTTTTCCTTTAGTCCTAGTAAAAAAATAAACTCTCAGTTGAGTTGGTTTTGTGCATTTCTTTCATTTTAAATACAGACTGATTGTCAGGTAAATGTGTCGTATGGGAAGAAAACGTGATATCATCTTTCCATTATTTCTTTAGTAATAGCTGCATCACAAGATTCATATCTAGCCATATTCGAAAGAAGCATGTTTTGCCAGTGAATTGTGTTGGCAAAAGTTCTAGAAAACTTTTATCTTTTGCAATCTTATTTGTCTTCGTTGTTTATGTTCAGATTGGTAACATGTTTTATCATGAAAACTGTAGAATGTATATGCATGATTGTATGCAGTTGCACTCGCAGTATTTTTGGATATAGTCGTATGTGCAGTGGGGCTTAATCTTTAAATTTAGCAATAGGTGTCGGAAACAACCAAACAATTTTGTAAATACAAATATAACTTAATCCAAACCAAAATTCTGTAAATATAGACTTATAAGAATGCAGAAAAAATATTCAGTAGCAATCCAATTGTGTACCTGATCACAGGTAAACATATTGCCATTTTAAAAGTAATATGAGCACATATAGCATCTGTGCTGTAAAAGTGTGATCAGATTAAAAGCAAGTATTTTTTTGTCAGAATGAAATTGCCATCTAATGCTGATTTGGTTGCTTATTCAATTATAATATGTTTTGGCATGTATTACTTATTTTTATATGGTCACTTTATCATTATACTTAGTGACATTTCTATAAGCAGTTGTAGTGGAAATAATTAATATTTTTCACCAGAAAAAAACTAATGACTTTTGTGAACTATTCCAGTGAATAAGCTAACAAACTATACGGGCACAATTCAGCCAATAGGAATATAGTTTGTTCCGGAGTTCGTTTTTTCTCCTTCCTCCTTTTTTCTTTAAAATTGGCCATATTGATCTCTTATTTAAATAGGTCCACTTTTGCTCAAAATAACATAAAAATGAGTTTGCAAATGTCTTTTTCTCAGAAAATGGTGGGATTCATTTATGGAAAGCCAGCAAAGTGAGTTCAGTTTCTCACCAGTTAGCCTACAATTGGCTATAGAACTTGAAAGTTTATTGGCCATGCCAGCACGAAAAATTAATTGTAGGCTAAGGCACTAAACTTGTTTAACGGGCACAACCGCTTCAAATTTTGGCTATTTTAAATTTTTTTGTTTATTTTATTGTAAAAAATCAGAAAACATGAAAACCCAAATTCTTACCATGTTGTCGGTTAAAAAATTATTTTCCTTTTGACACTAAAAAAAAAAGCCTGACCGACTCGGTTCTAAAGAGCTTTCACCCGTTAAACATTTTTTTAAAAACAAAAATAAAAGCCGACTGAGCAACTCAGTTTTTGAGGGCTTTCACGTGTTAAACACTTATTTTTGGTGTGGCCTAATGACATAATTAGCTCGATTTGTGACTGGAAAAAGTTTTCCTCAGAACATCAGGGAAGATATTATAAAAATATTTATCACCACTGAAGTGGACGCAAAAATTACTTGTATATATACTCGTACCTATTTTCTTGGTAATTTTTATATCAATGTCTTCAATCATATATAGGTATGTATTTATGCAATCCCTATTAATATCAGTTCAGTTATTATTCCTCTTTAACAGATGATTATAACCGAGAAAATTCTATTTATAGAAAGCAGAGAAGAAAAAAACATAACTAGCTGTACTCCTAAGAAGTGACATTCTAGTTTTAAACAGCGGTACTATAAAACATTACAAAGAATATGCTGCATATCCCAAAAACATCTGTGACAGGGGTGATTTCATCTGTGAGATATTAATAACAATTCATAGCTGATGCATGCTCCCTATTGATTGTATGCAAATATGACATTCTTTGGTTGTCTAGCAATAACTTTACAGACAGGATTGAAGTTCATCATGATGTAATACGTGACACTAAGATAACAACTTTTAGTGGTGGCATCAAAGGAAGCAATTTTTAGAAAGTAGAAAAATTGTTTTTATTTATGGGATTGCACTTGCATAGTGAAAAGGCAATTAACTTTCCAAAATGGAGCTATTGGCATGTATTCTTAAATGAAAAATTAATGTAATTTGCTAAACTAAAGGAAGATACCATATTAACAAATAAACTGCTAGAAGACTGTGCTGTGGAAAGTCAGAAAATGGGTTGTTTTGAAGGCAGATGTAAATTGGAGCCTTTTGTGCGTAAAATTGGTTTCTTTCAAATTTTTTGTGGAATAGTTTCGATGCTGTTTGGAATATTTGACATGTATTTATGCTTACAAGTTTATAATCAGCAATTAGCTGTTTGTGGAAAATTGAACGAAGATGGTACTACTAGTTACCCATGCAAAGGCTGGGAATACAGCAGGCTCATAGGTTCTATTGGTACACCAATATGGGCAGGGAAATTTGTAAGTTAATTGTTACCTTTGTTTCCAGTCTTAATTTAGATGAAGTAATTAATATATTTTTGAAAAATTACAACGTATAATTATATAATATACAAGTGCGCAGGCAAGATATTAATTAAATTGCTTAAATTTTGGGGGAAATGTATACCCAACTTGTATTTCACAAGCTTTGTACTGCACAGAAGAATCAGAAAAGGGCATGCAATTAAGGCAACTGAAATTTTTTTGTAACATTTTATCGCTTGTTTTTTATAACCAGAAATGTCATAACCAGTAATATCTATATTTCAGTTTATTGCTACTGGTGGTTTTGCTGTCCGGTTACTTCTGCATGATAACTGTAAGGCAGCACTGAAAACTAATGAAATAAAGGTTAACATTTTCGGAACATTCAAATTCCAGTTTGCATTACAAAATCTAAGTTGCCATGTTAATTAGTCTGAAGCCTCACATAATGATGAACTGCAATCTTCGGTCTTTAAAATAATTTAATTTAAATTTCAAGAAAAGAGTTGAAGTAGCAAACTATTTATTCACAGCTAAAAAGTCAAAACTTCCATATTAATATACTTATATTGATATATCTTATCTCAATCATTCCAATATTAAAGTTATTGTAGCACTAGCCCATGCACACTTTTATTTTGCATACCCTAGTAGCTTGGCAATTATACTAAGAATATTGATGGGTATATAGGCATCACAATTTTTAAAGATTGAAATTTCATCAAAAAATTTAAATATAAAACATTACTTGTAAATAATTACCATACTTTGCATTTGTTATTCAATTCAAATATCAAGACTTGTATTATTTTGCAGGTAACTATATTCCGAACATTGTCCCTGATTGGTGCAATTGCAGTAGCGCCCGTTTTATTATCAGTGACCACAATGGAAGTTGTGACGGTGAGAATTCATAATTACTTCGAATACTTATAGTCACACTAGGATATATAAAACTCCAAGTTTTATATATCCTAGGTCTACAGCATGACTGTGTTTTGGAAAGTCTTCATGAATGTCTGCCCTCGAAACTTCTCATTTCACCGTAACTTTTATTAATCATTGGATTGTAGAAAAGTTTCTGGAGTGCATATTTAGTATATTACATTAAAAACTTGGTACAGCTTTTGTCACACAGCAGTCACAGAATGTAGTACAAAATTTGAATTTTTAAATTACATGCTGCAGAGTCCAGCTGGTCAAGGATTTAAAGACAGTGGTTTCCCTGTGTTGAAATGGATAATACCATCCGTAGCCTCTTTTATTGGGTTTATGCACTGGGTTTTAGCACTATTGTCTGTTATTGTTGTTTGGTGTAAAAAGAACTGTTCTTGCTTTGCTGTTGAGGAGTACAATGATGCCATGGACCCAGAACAAGAAAAACAAATGGAATTACTTCTGGTAAATATGCCAAATTTTCAAATTATTTCCTATTAATTGTTCATTGCCACTTCACTGGTAAAAAAGACTGGTATTCAGTCAATTTTACAGTCTGGTATGATACCGGTATCAGTTCAATTTCAACTTTTAAAATTCACTAGTATGTAACTCTCAATTAGAACAGTTTCAAAACTGAAAAACCCATTTCTACTACAATTTCTTAACATATCACACACCCATTGTCCATGATTTCTGAAAATGTATGCACCCCGATATATTTTTAAAGGATAGGGGTTCATTTCAACATGTATAAAAGTAAAATTATATCAATACCTATTCATATTCTAGTTGCAAACATCAAGAAAAAGAGCATGTCTGTCGAAATCAGACAATATACATATGAATAACGAAACATCGGTCAAAAAGTACAAAAGGCATTCAAGTTCAAGTATGAGACGAAAAAGTATTAAAAAAGACAGTTTCAGTAGCTTTTACAGAGAGTTCGAACCAACAGACAAAGAGTTAACAGACAGTTATCGTCAACAAAATTGTCGCTATACTAAACGACATCATAGCCATCGGAGAGAAAGTACAAAGTACGAAACTAAAGAATATGACAGTCCAAATGAAAGAGAGTCAAGACGTGGCAGTCGCAGCAGAGATAGCACAGCAACATATGAAAATGCTGAATTTCACTCGAGGAAGGGGTCAAGGTCAAGCTACAAAAGAAGACAAAGTAAAGCAGACTCAAACGTACAAGGAAACATTGAAAAGAAACTTGACAGAATCAATTCAAAGCAAAGCATCAACAGTCAGGATAGCAATAGCAAATTCGAAGTGCGAAGGAATTCTGGATTCACTGCTGGAAGTTTTGACATGGGAAGAAGTTCTCGACGAATTCCCGCATCTCGTACTAGGAGAGTTTCAGAAGTAGTACAGTCACATACAGGAAGCAGAAATGAGCGTACAGAACATAGATCTTATAAACGTAATGAAGTGGTACCTGAAATATTGGGACACTCTTCAAACTCACAGAGCTATGCATGGTAATAACGTTTTATTACATATTAAGCAAGCAAGACTTTAATTCAGGACACAAATATATGAACAAGAACATCTTGGCTGCTTTGATTAGTACTACAACTTTTATAAGAAAATGTGTCTTATGTTTTTGCTAAGAAGTATATATGTTTGCTCAAGTATTGGAAAAAATTTTTTTTTTTGCTATTTGCTACTCTCACAAATCCAGTCAGATCTTTTGCACTTAAGGCTAAGCTGGACCCTCGTCACTGTTTAAATAAAAATTCGTGAAAAATCCGCATAACATTTTTTTCACTCAAAAGAGATGTTTTCCAAAACTTCAACATTCAAGCTATCTCATATTGGTATTTTCAAACTAGTGTGTAAAATGTATGAAATTTAATTAGCGTTTAATTACACCCTATGAAAATTGTTAGGTACATCCTACAGGAAAACTCAGTACATAAAAATTCGGGCTAACTATATTTTTAACAACTAATCAATACTCCCACAATTTGCTTTTGACCATTTTTAAATTGCACTGGGGATTTTGATTATATAATCAATTTAGTGTTTTTAGCAAATATAAAAATTAAATTTTTTTGAAAATTAATTAATAATTCAAAAATTATTCACAGTATTTACAATTCGGTCAAAACAAATGATGGAAATATTGTTTACTTCTTAAAAACGTAGTTAGCTCCAATTTAGATCTGCAGGATTTTACTGTAGGATGTACCTTATGATTTTTATGAGATGTCATAAAAAATTAATTAAATTTTGTACGTTGCATACACTAAGTCTAAAAATACCACCATAGCATAGCTGAATAAGTTTCAGAAAACATTTATTTTATATGAAAAAAATGTAATGCAGATTTTTCATGAATTTTATTTAAACGGTGACGAGGGTCCAGCTTAGCCTTAAACTTATTTCATTTGCTTAAATTTCTAGTATTCTAATTCATGTTAATTCCAGACAACTTTATAACATTTACAAAAGGATTAAAATGTTGTACAAAAATAACTTTATGAACACAAGGATTAAAAATAAATTTATAACAAGCATCAGCTAAATGGTAGCTTCTTTGTGGTTCCAAACTGGCAATGGAATGTACTAATTTAAGCCAGTCCTTCTGTGCTATTTCTGGCTATAAAGGAAATAAAAAAGTTTTTAACTGTCAAAATATTGTCACATTATTACAGTAATTTTAATATTAAACTGGCTAGACCTATATATTCAGGACTAGTTATTTGCACTTTACACTTTGAGTCAAATTTTGGGCAGGCTACTGAAAAAATAGTTAATAAAAGTATACATTAATGTTTTAGAAAGGTACTAACTTAAATATGAAAAATTACTGTATTTGCCTGTCACATGATTAATTCAGTAATCAGTAAGTAGGCCATTTTGGGTGAACTCACATACTTCAAAAAAGTATAAGTCCAACACCCCTGTAGATACAAAGTTGAAACTGCCAAAATTAACTTCAAATAGAGATCTCAAAGTGTGTGACAGTATCAGATTTTTAAGAATTTTGTATCATTCAAAATTTATTACTTTTCAAAATTCAACTGCCAGATATTAAAAAAAAATTCCTGGCACCCATGTTATTAGAAACATATCATTTAAGAACAAAGAGAAATTTCAAAAATCTGAGACAATTTATCAGAGTTCCTAGTTGGAAGTCGGTTAGGCCAAATTTAACTTAGTATCTGAAAGTGTATTGGACATATTTTATGAAGTTTACACTTTGAAAACATGAATTTTTACACAAACTAGCCCCCTTACTGTTTACATAATCATGTGATAGATAAGTAAAGTGATTTTTCATAATCCTTACATTAATACCTTTCCAAAAAATGTATACTTTTATTTGTTTATTATTTCATTAAACTGCCCAAAATTCGATTCAAAGTGTAATGTATGAACAACTCATCCCCAACGGGTCTCACCACATTAGGAATAACACTCTTCTGGTAACAAGAATCGCATCTGCTCAAAGAAAAGACAACAATGCATATTATTAATCAAACCTTTTAATAAACCTATAGAAAAGGTAACTAGGTGACCTAATACAAATATTTCTTTCAAACATGCCTTTTTGCAGAAGTTGAACAGGAATACCACAATTATGCATTTATTGTAGTATTACAGCTTTCTCGCCTGGTAAAGAAAGCTGTTTTACTATTAAATAAAATTATCATAAAAATCTTTTTTATATAATACATGTATTATTTTATTTTTGCCTATTGAGTCAGTTTGTTAATATCTTTGAAAAATGTTTGCTTTTCCAGTCAAACATCACCTGAAGAGTTTGATTTCATATTCGTCTGAGGAAAAGATAATTAGGCCTCAGTTGTTTCTGATTGTTTCATTCTAAGTACCACAGGTACAGAAGTACAGGGTACCATTCCTAATTCTGTTATAACTGTAGATACAAATTCTGAAGGTGTGATATCATAAACTAAATTTAGTAAACTTAGATCCTTCATATCTCTCCAATCACTTAAATAACATCTTGACTTATCAATTTCCACCAAATCATCAGGATCACCTGGAAAAGATAAGACAGCAAATTTAATTAAAGGTTATTAACTGTACATAGTTTATTTAGAAATTACTTTGAAGATTTTAAAATAAATTTATATTGGCCAACAGAGGTACACGAACAGGTCAACTGAAAAATCGGTGCAAAATCACTAATTTAAAATTAAAATCTCTTGTCTGCTTGCATGGAGAGCTAATACCTGAAGAAACAAAAAAATCTAGGATCTTCATAAAGGAATTTAATTAATTGCAACAGTAGTGTGTGTGTGTATATACCCATCTAGACTTGCATAGTTCTAAAATTATTTTTCTGATACTGTTAGTGTAATACTGATTTTCAAACAGAAATTGTTTCACTGCTTAACATTTTTTAATTCATGATTGATTAACTTTTTTATAATTTTATTATTTTAATTTTAGAATTATGTAATTCTGGCTGTAAAACATTATTATATAACCACCAAAAATATGATATCTTCTGTTGCATAAAGATAATGATTTATGATCATTAATGATTTCTATTAAAATATTTTATCATTAATTTTAATTGTGCCAAACATCTTTTGAAAAATCAAACTTCCATACAATTTCAAAATTGGCACATTTATTTCCAATCACCCTATAAATCTTACCTAGCTCGTTAAATACAAAGGAATCTGTTTGAACACGCTCACAAAATTTATATGTTTCGCAACATACTAGCACAGGTACATTGTACGCTTTAGCTACTAATGAAATCTGAGAGCTGCCTACACGTGACATCACATAACCATTGGCTAATAATGCATGAGCACCAAGAAAGACTTTAGTCACCTACAAAAAACAACATTCTATTTTTTTACATTGCCATCCAGAATGCCTCTTCCTAGATAAACTTTTGTATCTGGTCCAAAAGGCAGAGAAGATGCTGTTGCTTTAGTAGTGAATGGGTGTTTTATCTATTAAATGCTACTGGAGGGACCTGAAAATAATTTTTGTCTGTTAGTTAGGGGGTCTTTGCAGGAAACTTGATTTACAAGGGGAGGAGGGTTAAAAATTATTAGTATGCTAATTTCAGGTAGGAGAGATTAAAATAATTGGAAACACTAAGCAAGAGGAGGCTTAAAAATATTTCTGATACTACATAGAAAATTTTAATATAACACCCTAAGGTAAACCTTTTTCTATACAGAATTAGATCTGTGTCACATTTCATCAAATGACAACTCTTATGGAAAAAGATTTAAATTTGGAATAGTTTCAGACTGATGTCACCAATACAGTCGAGGAGAAAGCCAGATACACATTTATTTTTACTGATGTAAGACATAATTCCATGAAAGATTGTTAAACAAATTAAAAATAAACTTTTAACACTGAAATACCTCTTGCATGACATATGAAACACCATTTATTAACATATATGAACATCTGATGCCTTGTTTAACCAGCCGCCTTAGCATTTCTCTGCCTTCCATCTTTGGACGACCATCTATAACAACAACTCGGAATTTCTTACCAGCAGCATATGCATCATTCAGTATTTTAAAAATTAATGAAGAGCTACAAGACAAAAAAAATTTTATCATAGCAAATATGACAATATTTTATCACAAAGTGTTGCATGCAATAATTTTTTTAAAAAGTTGCACAATGTTCATTTTATCTAATATGGGGCTATTTCGTTACCAAAGGTCTTAGTATTTTTTTATGCAAAACAAGGCCATAGCGTAAATGCTAGGTCATTAGAGTCTGTTATGACCTTGAGGTCAAAAGGTCATGTAAAGGTCAAATATTAGGTTATTTGAAATTATTCAGGATCATTCCAAAATGTTTGTATTAATAATATAACAATTAGGTAATTTTATTGATATTGTTATGGACAAGCAAGTACATACACATACTCACATACATGTATATATACATAAGATATTTACAAAAATGATTAATTTCAAATTTTTTTAAATTTTAAAAGCTGTAAGTTAAGATGTAAATTGACCTGATACCAAATATTTCACAACAATTGCATGTTGTTATTAGCTAGATTAGGTATCAAAATATAAACAAAAGCTTTCCATATTAGTCTTTTTTCCCCTAAAAATACAATTACCGGTATGTCAAAATTATATACCATAATAAAAAACTGGCAAAGTAAGTTTACACATACTATGAATGTCTACACCCTCTATAAAAAAAAATTATATTCATACGACTAAAATTAGAAAACTGATTTCCAAAGTTACTACCCCATTTTATAGCACTCAATACCATGTAGTAAACAATAGCAGTATTAGTTTATATCTACAAACATTCCAGCTTCTTAATTTAAAATCTGAATACTCACCATGTATACACTAGAATCACGTCCCCGTTCACAATCTTCTTACTGGCATATGTTTTAGAAATGGCTTCACCAGCCAATATTATTTTCTCATTTATAAAATTATTTATACATTCATATAATTGTTGCTTTGCCTATAAAATAATTGGTTAGAATGACAGATTCAGCATCATTCAGTAAATACTGTAAAATGTATATTATTATTATGTAATTGTTTGTACAGTTGTTTGATAGAAAATATCTCATCAATGATCGAGAAATTCAATCAAATGACATACAGTTAATGCTACCCATTACTGATAATCTGACTTTTATGAACTAAAACATTATGATGGACAAAATAAGAAAATTCAAGCCTCTCAATGCAATGACAGTGTATAGATTAAAAGCAACCTGATTCCGCCTGATTTTCATAGTTTGCATGTCTATATTTGATTGAACACTGTGATTTCATCAGATTGCATTAAAGATTTTTTTTCTAAATATACACCCAGAAACCATCAAATGTTCAAATCTGCCAATGAAACATAAAACAAAAACTGACCTCTGAATCAGGGATATCTCGTGGTGAGTGAGTGATGTGCCATTTCAAATATTTGATAGCATTCCCCATGCTCACAGACAGCGGTCGACATTGAGTCAAAAAGCTGAAATATAAAAGCAGGTTTTAGCATTCCATTTGTTGCTGAACAAGAGGTCTGCGGGTGCAGACAGATGCCCATCATATGATGTAGTTTCTGTAGTTGTAAAGCCATCTTTGTATG
>JAOXYB010020749.1:0-17441 GCA_028565635.1 Phoronis ovalis | reverse complement strand
TAATGTAAATTAAAATATGATTTTCAGCGCCACTGGTGACATTCCCAAAGCAGACGACATTCGTACACTCATTAAAGACATCTGGGACCTCAGAATAGCCAAACTCAGAAGTAGTATTGATACTTTCCTTAATAGTGATGCAACACATGCTAAGGTCACTGCATTTTTTTTATACACCGTTTTCTTTATATATATGTATATATCAATGGTCCCAACTAATTATCTCACAGTATGAATGGCTTTCATAACACACAAAATCTGATTTGTTTATGAAGTATTCATTATATCTTGTCTCACTCAAATATGTAGTACATTTACATCTAAAAATTTAATGGCATATATCTCCTTAAATATATGTTATTTATATTTGACTAATGTAAGATTCAAGCAAATTCTGCACAAAAATGTGATTTAAATGGTCACAATTTAGAGAAAACTCCTAACCCAGCCTCTAAGGCAGGGGAAAGTAGCCCCATGCCAACACCACAAAGATTTTCAACCGGTGTCTTTACTTAAATAGAATATTAGTAGCACGCAAATTATGTTATTTATAAATTGAATTTTACATGTTCTCCAAAATGTATATTTGTACACTATAAGTTCTGACAAGTTTTACAAGAAAATTTTGGTTGTAAATGTGCGATCACCTGCATGCACTGTGCTGACCTGTTGAGATAATGGGTTGGGACCATTGTATATTATCTCATAATCAATGAGCCCAAGATACCAGCCTCCTGATCACCCCTCTGTAAAAGATTGACAAGTTAGTGGGATATCTCCGTGTAGGTACATGAAGAGTCTTGTACCAATGTGTTGTTTTGATGTAACAGTAATTTTACATTATATTGTCTAATTTAATAAGGATGTAAGGCTGTTATCACCATTTTAATCTTGAGGTGTTCTTGTTTCACTAAACTCGACTGCAATCCTATGACAAGACAGTCAAATTAATAAATACTTTTTAGTTTATTTTACTCGAATTTTGCAAAACCTATCCATTGCTACGTCTTAAAATGCTGTCTGCATGTTGCCAAATTCATTTTTTAGTTGAACTACTTAACACTGATGGAGATCAACACTGTGCGAAAATTCCTCACAAAAGCTCTAGACCAAATGTTGATGTTACGCATAGGAGCACAGGGAGGCACAAGTACATCTGCACAAGATTAACTTTTCTTTGTCAACTGACAAATTTTGAGCTTTATTTTTGTGTAGGTGGGTGGTTTTTGGCTGCAGCCATAAAGCTACAAGTTTACTTTGTATCTGCTGTAACTTTGATTCCCATTGATGTTTACACTAAATGTTTATGCGTCAACAACTGCAACCTTCTTTTGATTAGTTGGTCATTATCAGAATTTCTTTTATTAGCCACGTAACGAGAAAGTTGCTGAGATTGTTTTACCAGTTGTGATAGGATTTTACACGATAAAACAATCTCAAGATATCATCTATGTATAGCTTCAGAGAAGGGAAAGTTGTTGAAGAAAAGTGTAACTATTATGTTATGTAATAACTGCACGGAAAGATGCAATCAGTAGAACATAATTGTGGTGCTGTAAATGAAGATTTGTGCATGTATAGAAATGTTCTGTAAATAGTCTGTTTTGTAATAAAGTTCATTTAATCTACAAGTTTTACAGTGCATATAAACCTACAGACCATTAAAGCCACATTGAAACTTTTAAAATCTATACAAATCCTAAAAAAAAGATTTATAAACTTTGAAAAACTTACAATAAATTACATTATAGAGACAGTCTCTATTAACAATAGTTACAGAGATAGTCTCTGATATTACATAAATTAAAATTTAAGCCATCCACCTCAAGACATCAAATAGCAATTTAATTTCTTTAAAGAGATGTTCTGTTAGAAATGACAAAGGGCTTATTCAGTTGGAAGCACACAACATTTACACTTAGCTTAATATTACTTGTGTTGTAAATATTTTGCATGAGCTATTGCTCAAGCTACTTGATTAATACTGAAAAACGAACATTGTATTATATCTACGGATACATTTGTTTATGGATGGCATCTACAAAATGCATTACATTCCTTCGTATATGAAGATATATCTGTCTACATACAACAAGTGGTAAACTAATACTTTGTACTTCATTGCTTTAATTATCGTTTTGGTCCAACCTACAGGGAATGTTTTCATGAATTAGAACAAAAAGTGTGTCGGTTGTATTAATCATGTCTTGGTCTTCCCAATTTGAATATGCACAACACTATAGATTTAGCCCAACCTCTGACATGTTGGCAGATGAATGGCTCACAAGGTTAATGGCACCGGTCATCTGAGGTGCTTGAAACATTGTTTGAGATTGTCAATAGCACTTTTCTCCTGTTCGGCATCTAACTGTTGCTTGTTTTGCATTAAATCCTGTAAGAAAACAAGAATGTAATTGAAATACGAAAATTCAATGTTAAATTTTCAACATATGGAAAAGAACATTTACTAGATTCATTTTTTGAATGTCTGACAAATCTGATAAGACAGTCAACAGCGAATAGTAAATACAATCTGAACTTTGTTAGGTTTTCCAGTATTCTCAGAGGTTTCTCTCTGTATCCTTTACTGATTTACCTTGACATCTTTCAAATAATATTAATAAACTGTATTTTGTCCCATTAGATGCCAACTCTTCTATTAGACGGAGTTAACAAATTAAATATTGACTAGTATTCATTATATTTACTGCACAACTTGTTAATTTACATTTTATGACCAGAAGTGGTACAAAAATGTTCACCCTCGAAAGTTCAAAATACAAAATAATGCCCAAGATGTCAAA
Source organism: Phoronis ovalis (assembly GCA_028565635.1). NCBI lineage: Eukaryota > Metazoa > Phoronida > Phoronidae > Phoronis > Phoronis ovalis. The sequence continues at coordinate 14,637 of JAOXYB010020749.1, read as the reverse complement.
TGTGAAACAATAAGGTTCAATAGTGATAAACAATAGGATTGATAAAATGTAACTTACAGTCATACGGAGACTTAGATTCTGTGACGTTGCATTAAATAAAGCAGCATTACTGCTGTTGAGTCTGTCATTATTTTCATGCAGTATCTGCCGGTCTAAAGACTGACCTATAAAATAAACAAAAGCATAGTTACTAAGCCTACTGCTTTCTGTCCATATTAATCAACACATAATAACTTGGGACACTGAGTTGTGTGGAATATTACGACACAGTACTTAATGTTATCATGTCAATGCTGCTAGAAAATTCAACACTCCTCTGTGCAATAATTTAACAGCAACACAAGGCAACAAGAAAAACAAGAGTACAGTAACTAACCTGGTAGCTGTCTATGCAAATCGTGCATCATGGCACTGTATGGAGGGTAACCTAGTCGTGGCTGCCATTCTGTAGAGATATAAAAAGACTGAATGTCATTTCAAGAATTAATAGCACAGTGCTTTTTCTTGTTCCAGTTATTTGTGTTTTAATATTTCTGTACAAGAAGCCTTTTTTAAGGTAGCGCGTATGGCAAACTTATGGGAAATATAAATTGAACTCTTAAATGAAAAGATAACATACCAAAAGTATCCAATTTTGGAAAGACAGTACTTTTGATATCTGACACATGATTGTGCAATCAGCAAGGAGACCATTTTGGCTAAAATTTTCTTTTTCCAAATTTCAAACAAAAAATTACCTTCAACAACCCTATAGTTACAAAGCTGATATCTGGCCAAAATTAACTTCAAATAGAAATCTCTATCATGCGACTTATATTTTGGCCAAGTTCAGCTTGCATTTATAGAGGTGTTTGAATTCTAATTTTTGAAGTTTATGTTTTGAAAAAAGTTTTCACTCAAACTGGCCTTTTTGCTGCTTACATAATCATGTGAAGCTTTATACTTTTATTAGTATGTCTTTTTAACCCCCCAAAAATAACCTCAAATTATAAAGTACGAATATTTAACTTTAAAAAAACTGTTAACAAGACACAACTCTTGCAAGTTGCAAAACTGATGGCAAGACATATAAATAATATCATATGTACGAGTATCATAACTATGGAATTCTATGGCTCTCAGCTCGATCAAATGTAAAGATAGGACAGAAAATTGAGTTTTTATTTGTCACAGGAGTCAAGAAGCAGTGTAAAAACATGGAAGACAAGTATATTACTTTTTACGGACTACTAATGTCACATAATGGAATATCTTGCCCTGTATTTCAGGAGCTAAATGATGAGTCATCACATTTCATAGCTTTGACCAAACATGCCATATAGTCTTGACAGAATATAACAGATGATATTTGAAATACTGACCATCAACATGCCTTTGATAGGCTTCCATTAATACTTCAATACCCGGCCATTTGAAGACAGCAGAATTATCGTAACGAGGCGATGTCTGAGAAGTACCTCCTGATTGGTTACTTGAGACATGAGGTAAATCCCGGAATGGATGCATTAGAGAGTGAGGTATATGTCTTGACGATGCAGATGGTTCTGAAGATTTACTTGAATGTGAGGCTAAGGAATGACTGGGTATTCTTGGGGAGTGGGCTGATGATGATGCGTGATTAAAGGCAGGAGATTGGTGATGAGACTCGGAGGACCGGATGAAAGCAGAATCTTCATGCTTTGAACCTGAAACCATGAGAGTAATGATCAATGTTTAGTAAGAAACAAACCATCGGCCTGCCTATAATATGAAGTCAGATTAAACAACATGGAATCTTGTTTCACTCATTTTAACTACAAAATATTCCATTAATATTTTTCTCGTCTTGTAATGTTTTGAGATCAAAGTTCTCTAAAGTCACTCAGTAAAACTATATTATTTTTATAACAACTCTTGAACCTAATTAAAACATACAAGGCTTCTTTCTTTCATTCATTTTATCAGTGTCTGCTTACCTATTTTTGAAGCCATTTCTTGCTGTTGTCTGGTTGTTTGCAGTACAGACTGGTGGAATTCTTGAGCAAACTCACGAGATTTTGCAGTATGTGTCTTGTCCCTAGCTTCTGGGAATATAATTGCCCTATTAGTAGTCTTTTGAGCTCTTTGTGCAGCTAATTGACCTAGAGATATTCTTTGACTAGATAACTGTTCTGCAGACATTTTTTTATTTGGACTCTCTTCTTTGCTATCATGTCTTCTTTTATTACTAGAAAACTCAAGCTTATTGTCTAATAGATGGGAGTTATCGCTCCTTATTTTTGATGGTATGGCTTCTCGTCTGGCTTTTTCTTCTTGGCATACTTGTTGTACATGCTGCATTTCTAAAACATGAGTAAGAGCACAAGATGGTAAAATGCATTTCATTAGAACAATACTACACAATTTAAGAGACAATGGGACTGTGAATAGAAATACAAATTTCAAATTTATGTAAATTCAAATTTCAATCAAGGTTTTGGTTACTGAAAACTGAATTCAACAAAACAACACAATACAAATTTATGAGAGATTTATGAAAAGGCGACAACTATTTCATGTGGACAGCATGTTCAATGGTCCTAACATAGTATCTCAGCAGGTAAGCACAAGGCACGCAGAAGCATGATCACGCATTAATTGATGTTAGTAGCTTACTTCTACGTTTTTCTAAGGAGACATTCTCTAATCCCATATTTTTCAAAAATTTAGCCTTTGATTTATAGTCTGGGGCTCTGTTTAACTCCTCTGGTCTTATTATTGTGGTTAGTGTATTTTCTTTCGAGTCCTCTTCTACTTCTACAGGGCTTTTGCTTCTTTCACGATATATCCTTTTCCTTTTTTGTCTTTTCTGATAATCAATTTCTGAAAAAGCAATGACAATAATGAACAGGTATAGTCTGATATCCAACACTGATGAAATAAAATATATTTAATCTTTCATGTCTAATAACAAACTCAACAGTTAGCTTAAAGCAGTATTTTGACTGCATAAGTAGAATCTTATAGGAATGCAATAGTTTAAAAAGAAGGGATCTGACAACGGCTTCATCATAAAATGTGAGAAAAATTCAGTTCAACTTTAGTTTAAATTTCACTTACTACTTTTGATTGCAGGAGTGATGAGGTTGAAGTTTGATAAGAATTCTAGCTTCGCCTTAGAATAATCTTGTTTCATCGGAGCAATGTTTACAACAAGTAACAATTTTTGCGTTCTAGTTTCTTCTGCACTGTTATAATCATCGCCACTATCATAATCTCCATTCATGCAAGATTCATGTCTCCATTTTTCTTCTAAATCTAGTTTACTACGACCATGAGATTCTCGTATTAACTCTGACACGCATGGTTTTGGTCCATTCTTTTCAGCTGCTAATTTTTTATCAGTTTCTTTTTTCAAAGATTCTAAGTAAAAATTAAAATCAGGGTGTTTACAGTCATAATCATATTGGTTGTATGATGATGTTGTAGCACTGGACTTGGAATGTTTCCTTGCCGCCTCATTTTCAAGCAAACGTGCATGAATGCCTTCAGTAAATTTTTCTTTATTTCCTGTATTTCCATTAGGTGTTAATAACGATCGTCCTTCTATTAAAATTCTTTCATTCAGTATACGTCTTTCATGCTCTACAGCATGACTTTCAGATATAATACCATTAGGCGGTTCTTTTTCAAAAGGACGGTAAAATTTATGACCAGATTTTGATGATTCAGTCATTTGGAGAGGCGGAACTTCTAATATCTGAGCTTGGGAACTGTGACATGACAGGTCCAAGCCTCTATCTCTCTTTTCTGGTTCTTGACGTCTTCCTCGCTCACGTGCAAAGATAGAGTGCTCTCTTGCAATTTGGTCCTGTATTAGCTGTAATGCAATAGAAAAATTAAGGGCACGCAATTTATGATATGCAACTGAGTCGTTCTATTCACTTAACGTTGCCAATATGCCATTTTGTTACTTCCGCTGGGATAAACAGGAAAAACCTAAAAGGCATACAATGTACTGAAACATAACAATCTTCAGTTGACATACAAATGTTTATACGTTTGGCAAACAAAAGTATTGTTTCTATAAATATACCGCATGTGTGTGTTGAGACCTATACATGCTTATATACGGTGTAGCTAGTTAGTTACTGTGTATATGGTAAATGAAACAGACCAAAGAAAAGCTTATATTAGTACCTCTTTATGCCTTTCTTCCTTAAGTCTTGCCTCCGCTTCATACTGTTGTAAAAGGCTCATACTACCACTCCCTTGACGTCCCATATTGTGAGCATGAAATTTCTCAACCTCGCGTCTTGCTTCTTCCCTAGCCATCCTAAAAAATGGTTAAAAATTATACTACACTGACTCCAACTAACCTGTAATAAATAAACCTGCAGCTTCACATATTAACAAACTTAAACTTGTTAATTAACATCCAATATTTTTGTTCATATTTGCTGTAATCAAAAGACAGGTAACTACCCAAACAAACATTAGTGCTGTAAGTCTGCTAAGAAACTATTAAACTATTGTAATCATAAACTCGCTTAAACAGATTGACCTGGACTTATATTACCATGCAGTTCTTCAGAGTATTAAGAAATAAATTTGAAAATCGATTTTTTGCGTGTAAATTTTACAAAAGAAACGAAAACTGATACATGCATGTATTTATAATTTACATGGTATAATTACTATATCATTTAGAACAGCAGAATGTTAAATTAAAACGACCACAATATCAATATAAGACACTTCAGTTTTTTGGGGGGAGTGGAATCTTGACCACAACTTGATGAATTTTTTTATCCTACATTGAACTTTCAGCCTTTTCCCTTACTTCTTTAGTTTTCAGCTTTTGACTTACTTTTCCTTTTCTAACTCCTTTTGCTTTTCAATTTCTCTGAGACGTTCCTGCTCTCTTTCTCGTTCAATTTCTAATTTCCTTTCCCTTTCTCGTTCTTCCTCCTTTTCCCTTTCTTTTCTCCTGAGTTCCTCCTCTAACCTTTGCCTAAGTTTGCAAAAAGATTCTCTTTTACATACAAATAAATTCTGACACAGATACACATATTACTGTTCTGCTTCATTTTAAAGTCAAAAACCTATAATGCTAGATGCAATTCATATTTTATAATCTGATAAAATATAATTTTAACAATGGTTTGCACAAAACATGACTTTGCCAATATAGAATATTTCTTTTTTACCTCTCAACTTCTCTGTATGACGGTGACATCAACGCCATTTGCTGTTGTAACAAGTCAGGCGGGTACCTCATTCCTGCTGCCATTAAAGGATGAATTCCTGGGTGTGCCATGAGACCAGGCTGTGCAAACGGGAAGTATGGCATTTGTAATCCCATTAGACGGTAGCGCTCCAAAAGCAGAGGGTCATCAAGCCTAAAGAAATATCACTTATCTGTTAACTCTACACACAAAAAACATCATGGGTCTTCCAAGTATGAGCATACTTATGACACTGGAATGTCTTTTAGCCACTGATGTTCAGCTTCAGAAAAAACAGACTCTTAGCTGGAGTTCAGCAGAGGAAAAATTCTTCATAAGTTATTTTCCTTCATTTTCTTTTATTTTACAGATTCTGGCTTAGAGAAACAATGAAAGGACATGTCTCTTAAAAACAATATTAGTATAGGTTTGCACCCTTCACTCTTTGCAGTATTTTAACTACACCCATTTCTTCTACAATACACAAATCCTTACATAAATCTCACCTGAAATTATTATGGGATGCAGCCAGAGGATGCGACATAAAACCACTGTATGGGTAGGCAGCTGCAGCAATGGCTGGATCCAAGGAAAATGGTGGCGGTAAAAACCCACGGAATTCCTCCCCATGCCGATATGGTTGAAACCCCCTTAAATATTCTTCATGACTGGATGAAACATGAGCTGAAGGATGAGATGAAGACAACCTGGAATTATAACAGAAAATGTAAGTAAATATTCCATAGTATAACTAGAATCTTTAAGTTCAACTTAGTTAACACTGTGTTTGTTCTATATGAAACAATTTATTTGTACACCACGTCATAAACATTTATTTCAATCAACAAACATCAAATACCATTTTTCTGCCCCTCTCTCATTTCTACACCTTTAATAAACTGTGACATGCCTGGCACATATTACAATAGACCCCATTCATTTATAGCAGTGATAACATATTCATACCTTCTAGATGAACTCTCAGAATTTGATGTAGTTCTTTCATCTTCACGTCTAGTGTGCGATAAACCAGGGTGTTCATGACGATGAGAGTCTGTAGTTGACGTAGCATGCAACGGTCTGTCACCAGTCTAAACATTTAAAGCAGATAAAACTATATTTGAAAATGATCTCTTGATTCATCTATTAACATGAGTGTTCTCCTGGATAACAAAACCACATTATCTACTATGTATGTATGTATTATAGTCAACGACATATACCCACACAGCAAGTGGCAATTATGTCCGATTTATTGTTATATCACAATCCTGTCTACAGGGGATTCAATTTTATAAATAAAATATGGACCATGAACAAAATTCAGCAATTGTTACAATTCAGTTTTTCCTGTTGCTAACCTCTAAGCTAATTAGAATAATTGGACAAGTGGGTGCCTATGTGTCATTGAGATTGAAGACATATACATATACATGACTGGCAATTACAACTTACTATAATTACAAATAACTCTCGTATAGATTTTATTCCAGTTGAAAAGATATATAATACATCTACTCAATAATTTCGGTTTTGCGCAATTAATTTCCTGATTTTGTAAATTCAGTTACAAGTAAACCTGTATAAAAACAGATAGGGAGTAAATCTAATGGAATAGCCAGGAGAAGACTATAGAAAACTCACCCTTCTAGAATCTATGCCCAGTGACAGTTGAGAAAGTGTTGGCGCTATGGTTACCACAGGTGGAGAGCTTATTGATGAACTACTGGTAGTATTGTAAATCAAAGGCGGAGGCGGGCCTCTCTTTGGTGTCACAGAGCGGGGACTTGTTGCAGAGCTACCTGTATCCGAACTTTCATGAGCACTGCCATCTACAATAGGAAAAAATAAATAATTCCTAAAATGATTAAAACTTACGTTAAAATAAGATTTTAAAAATACTCAAGAATGCCAAGTTCATGGAATCTAAGGGATATTAGACATTTGACAACACAATCAGAAAAAATTGATAAAAGATGTGAAAATATTAATATTCCCAAATTCGCACAAGATAGTAATTGATAAGTAGAAATGAAAGTTTGCCCTGTAAGCTTTACACAGTCATTGATCTGTAGCTTGTAAGAAACCTCACAAGTCAGGACAAATATCATAAAGCATAGAAATACATAGGCATCATATGCATAACTTTTTTAAATGCCAGTTAACAAGTTGACCAACCTCATTCAGGTGTTATAAAGGTTTGTTATAGAAAATTGAGTTGATTATTACTGTAATGTCATTACACAATTACGGATCAATGGTTTTCCAAAGGTGTTGCCACACTTTCTAAAGATCTTTAAAGGTGAACACATTGCCTTAGGCTATTGTTGTGACAAAGACTGACATTTTTCAACCAAACATAAAATAAACTGTACAGTAAAATTAATCTAAATATTCTAAAACTAATATTAAACACAATTTCATCTGTTTACCGGTTGTAATGAAGTGAATTTTTCTAGATACGCATTACAAATCTATAAAATTAAAATTTGTCCAGTATGTAAAACACAATTTTTTTTGACAGTTTTACCAAGTAAATATATTTTTTAATCTGCCTGCTAGGGATTCTTTTTGAAACTATTGGGATTGTCTATAGAGATTAGGGCAAATTGCATAGAGAGTAAACATACATACCCTCTCCTGCTTGCTTAGCTAGTTTCCTCAAAGCAGCAGCAAAACTTGAATTTCTAGTAGCATTCATTGCTGCATTGTTTGGTGAGACTTGATTCAGCGGAGGTACTGTAGCAGTCGTACGCTGAACTTTATTCACCGCCGGGTTCAGCATACTAGTTGACACTGGTTTTGAGCCAGGTGGCAAACCTGTAAATAAAAAACACCAATGAAATAGAAAAGGAGAACAAGAAAAACTATGGTATTCATCAACAAAATCGGAGCAACATTTGTAAAAGAACATAGGTTTAATAACACTCACTATATGTGACTGATTAACAGCTAGCATTTTAAATAAAAATCTGTAGGAAATCACTGCAGTAAAAATATCAACAGTTTAGTCAGAGACCAGCAGTTTATAATCAGCTAGTAACTTGCCACAACATACAACAAGTAAGTTTAGGCAACTCCACAAATTATAATCTCCTATAAACTTGATACTATTCTTTTCATAATCCATCAAATCAACATTGTATTATAGAAACACATTACTATTCAATGTGAATAGAATCCATAACAGTTGATTGTATAAAATCAATACAACAGGCAACAGTTATTATATTAAGGGTAAAAAGCTATAACAAATATGCACAATAAATATGGCAGACAAATCAAGAACTATTCTGTATTATGATACACTGTTTTTATAATTTATTAAAGTGATCCATAAATTATTTATTAAATACCATGAGAATGAGCTGACAATGCCATATAATATACAAAACATGTTGGCTTACAGTTGAATAACAAGGAATTTCATATAGATGCATGGGTACAGAAATTGATTCCTCATGTACTTTACTAATATATTTTTCAAACATTTTTGCTTACTGCTTTAAACACATAAAATAGTATTTCAGTGTCAAAAATATTTTCCAGTTTAACTTTTAATATATACTAAGAATGTACCTGCTGCTTTTTTGTTCTTTCTTTATATCACACACCAAAAACAAGTCCAGTTTCCCAATCACAGTTTGACTGTGAGAAACAATTACATTACACAAGCCTAATAAACAGCATACATAGAAGTTGAGTAAAATTCAATAATATTTATGCCTACCATGTCATTTATTGATTTAACTTAATTGTAGATAACACTGAAAGAACATAAAGAAACTGCACAATTTACCAACCATTAAACTGATTGCCATATCACATTTTTAGGAGTGACTACCTGGGTTAATTTATTTTAAAAATAAAATCTGTAACACTGCAGATTATGAAATACATATAATCCATGAGTACTACAATATACTTTCATTTCCACATGATCAAATGTATGGACCAAACATTACCAAAATTCACAGTGACATGCCACTGTCTTAGGTAATGCACAAACAAGAAATACTAGCAAGAAAAATCCACACATTTTTATACTTTTATATAGATATTATCTTCAGTACATTATCTTACGGTAGTCCAATTGTGGCATGAGATCTGCAAACTTTGTATTCCAACTCATCTACTTTACAACCAAATTTAGGGTTAAGTCACTAATAAAAATCTGAAATAGTGTTAAACTATTTGTCTAGTCACTCCTACATTCAATCAAGAGCAAGCCCTCTAACAGTTTGCTACTATTGCACACATATGGTTACATGATACTTAAAATCTTAACAACTACACCAGGTAAATCATTTTTATAATATTTACAGTTTCATCCTTGGGATTTTGTTAATGCTACATTATTATATAAACAAAGTAAATTTCAATATTCTAGAGGTCAAACTAGAAGTATCAGTATTGATTGATGCCATAACAGATTTGTTAAAATGCAGCTAAGTCTAGGACAGTGAAGAGCTGTTTGTAAATGAACAAAATATGTGTACAAACCACAAGCTGCTGCAAGTGTATGAGGAAAATGAACATTAATCCCAATGATGTACATAGTGTTAGACTTTGTAATTTTATTTGATTACTAAATAAATAATGATATCCAATTCTATACTCCCCAAGAAGAACAATTTTCTACAAATTTCCTGTTAAGAAAAACCTAGTATCCATTTATGATGGTAGTCTAGAACCACAGCTGTGTTTTCCTTGTATTTGATATTTTAATATTATATGTAATTTATTTGACATCATGTCTATGTAGCAGAAAACAGATTACAAGATATATGTTAAAACAAGACAGTGGATAGTGACCTTTGTGCTAAATTTAACTCCTAGTACAGAGTCACTTATTTAATGGTTGTAATGCAATATGAAATTGATTGGTTACACACACAAGTGCCATAACAAGGCAGATTCATAAATAAACATTGACAGAAAATGACTGGTAATCTTAAACCACCCAGCACAAAGTGGATGTAGAAGTTAGTATTGTTAGAAAAATGGCTTTCCAGAAAAAATGCTGACTGTGTTGAACAGTCCAGGATATGAGGTATATGTTATCTGTACAGGTAATTCCCTAATAATCCTAGATCTGTTTCTTTGACAACACCCCTATAACTTTATGAATACATTAACTTCCTGGTATGGATTAATGTTTACCTCTCTGATCAAGGTCACATGCTTTTTAATGGAGATCACATTTTTTTTTATGAGATGGATTAAATTATCATGGCCTGACAACCACGATGATTCATTGTCTAACTTACGTATTCCTTTGGGATTAATAATACCTTATGTAAAAAAAATGGGTTAAATTATGCATAATCAACCTTCAAAATATTTTTAAACATCATTTTAATATCTATAAATTAACACATTTGGCAAGGTTGTTCAGCATAACAAGTTACAAATAAAAGCTTGAGCAGACATTCATTTACACAGCACTAATAATTTTCAAAAACTCATTGGAAATGGAGTTACAAATCCTTTGTTCTTAATCGTACTTAAGTGCATAATTAAGCTGCTTTTACTTTGTTCACAAGTCAGGAAATGATCCACAATTGTCAGTTCATGTTCTAAGCTATAAATTACCTCCATAACTTTAGTAATTTATTGATTATTCAACATCCCTGGCCACTCATTTTCTTTATATAAACAATCGATTGTAACAAATATGTACAGCTCCCATTATGGAATCTAAATCACCACATATTATCATATCTATTAATTAAGGTGGACTTTCAGGTAACAAATTCCACAGAATCTCTAATACAGGTAAACTGTCATTACTATTCAGTTTGAATATTTCTAAGCCACAAAATGATGTAACAATGCACAATAATGATGTTTCCTTTGTAGAAAAATTAACTTATAATTTTTTTTTTCATAAATACAAGTTACATTCATTTGACTAAAATAAGACACAAAGAAAATGGCCACCCTTGGTTATTATTATCTTCCACTCTTTATCTTTAGACCATTAAACAACCAGTTATATATAAAAACAGATACAGACAATCATATTACCCTACCTTTAGAATTATTATCTCTGATAAAATCAAAATCCAGTCAAAAATTCAAACCTAAAGTTTAGGCCATCAAGTGAGTAAAAACATCTCCATCTTAAATGACCTTTAAGTTGAGTTAGCCAGTCAGCACTAATATATTAACGATTTTGTACACAATAGAAGTATGAACAAGCTATTGATATATTATAACCTAGCTTTTCATTGATTGCTCTATTCAAACTATCTAGCTGTTATTTACACACCACATTACAAGCACCTGCCCTTAGGGTCAGAGGTCACCTTAACATTTAAGAACACTACCTTTGCTCTTTAATTACTGGCATTATGAAAGATAATTTAATTCAAATTCTGCTGTACTACTGTACTTGTACAAGAGACAAAATCTAACAACAGCTGTTAGGTTAGGAGGGACTCACTACCCATTACAGGAGGATTAAATGTAACAAAATTCCAGACAGTATAATAAAGTGTAGTCATTTTATCCTTTGTGTGCTAATCAACAATCCTTTACAAATAGGCTAACATATTACCTTAAATTTTTTTGAGAATGCTAGTTTAACAACACTGTCTTAAACAAGAAATATGCCATATTGATGTAAATTAACAGGTTAAGACCTTACCTGAAAAATTAACCACACTTTTAAGATTGATGTGCACCTTGTTCTGCCAGAAATAATAGCAAACAACCCCTATAATCTTCTCTATGAGCAAACAGAGCCACAAGGCAAACAGACTTGTAGTAATAGGGTCAGTCCATTATAATTACAGGGGTGATAGGTATACATTGATTTTAAGTCCAATAAACAACATTAATAGCGCATGAACACACATAATTTGCATACAGCTACAGGTATCTCATTTAAAGAATTTAATTAATATTTTATAATGAATCCGTTTCCTCAGGACAGAAGGTACAACAAGGGTACAATAGTACCACAGCCCAATAGACCAAACAAAAATATTGTCCCTATATACTCAAACATGCTTAGACATTTTTAAGTAGATTTAAAACACCTTATCAACAGCTAATGAGGTCAAATGAAATTACCAAGTAAAAATCATTTTACTAACCACCCCTATTTATTAGTTAATAAACTCATACTATGTGTCAGCTGCTAGTATACTCAGCAGGCATATTTGAAATATTATCAAACATTAGGAGTCACAATAAAAGTAATCTTTATCAGCCACTCAACCTTCCAATTTAAAAGAATATTTTCTTTAAAACATTCTTAAACTTCAAACACTTAATTTCTTTATTGGTACTCTTTTCAGTGGTAACACTAATTATTTTGTAATAAATTTTTTTAGTAAGCCATTCTGGTAATAACAGTAAATGGGTTTACTTGGAATAAAAATTATGTACAAAAATTAAGATTATCCTACTTAATTAACATAAATTGCAAAGTGATAAAGGAATTTTGAAACACATTTAATCTCTACAATACATAAATCTTTCTGAAAGATTTCAATATCTAGACAATGTTAACATATGTTGCACATTATCTGTTTGTGCTTTAATGGACTTTATACAAAGTAAATAATTTTTAATAATATTAATTCATATTGCACACACATGATAGCACCAGCCAGTGGGATACTCTACTAGTGTTATACACTGCATTTTTCCTTAGTAGAAACATTGATACATGGCTGATTTATGGCACCTGATTTATTTACCTGCGGAATCAAATAGAGAATAATATGATTGGGTTACCTTAGTTCTGTTAGACATGATACCTTGCTTAACAAATTACAACACCAATAGAACGTTTCCCTCTGTAAGTAATGTGAAGGATACAATCACCTGGTCATTACAAAATTCTTTCAAATACGTACATTAATGTTTGACAATCAACATCATAGGGAATACAGACATGTAATCAGTTATGCAGGAAATGGTAATATATTAAAAGTAGTCAATGACCCTTGCTACTTTATAGCTGTTGTTACTATGGCAAATTTCTGTTCTAAATTTTCAATTTGTACATATTTAGCTTTTTTACTAATATCTTAAAATCAAGGTCTTGGCTAGCATCCAAGGCTTTAGATACATGCAAACATTACATATGTATTTATTTACTGTACCAATTTCCAATTAAGAAATGGATGTTTTTATGGTTTGTCATCACCTGTTTTAATTTTTTCTTAGTTACCCATGATTTGGTGTTGATTTAACACACAGGAATTATTAACATAAAACTGATAAAGAATGACAGCTGTATTACTGGAGTGCTGTGATGAGGAAAATGCTTTCCTAGCACATTTGCAATAAAGTGATTTAATATAGCAATTTTCCATACTCAAACATAATTTGACCTGTACCCATGATCTGACCACTGTCTTAGAAATAATTTGACTAAATTGTTTTCATTGTATGTTAACTCAGAGGAATATATACATTTTTAAAGATTTGTTTGACCAATGCTGCTAACATCACCAGAACTGACACAGCTTCCTCAGTAATGGTTGACAGAAATATTACCTGCTAACCAAACATCTATACTTGCTAGCCAATCACAGTGGAGAACAATGATCAAGATGATATTACTGTTTATGATACAGTAAAAAAAAAGATATGATTTATACCAAATATTTCACAAGTTTTCCAACTAAAACAAGGGACTTGGTAATTGTGATGTAAACACAAAAAAGATGATAAAACTGATAATGAGTTGATAAATATTTACCTTCCACACAAATAAATCCTTCTTATGCACTGACAAAGAAAATCTGCTACTACTCCAGTCAATATCCACACCAAATTTGTGGTTTACCTTTCTACATGAGACATAGATAAAGTAATGTTGCCTTCCTGAATAAACATCTGTCAAATACAACAGACCTTTACCTCTTTACATAGGTCAACAAGTTGATAACATTTCAGCTGTTGTAGCACAAACCAGAGCTACCCAATTACCCAATCATCACTGATGATTTACAGTAGCACCATAAAATATCAACGGTAAAAGGTCAGAGGTCAATTATGTGTCTGAAACAACAGCAGGTAACAGCATTAAGAGAAAATGTCTAATTCAGCACCTGGGAGCAGGTAGGTGTCCTCTGGTAGGTAGTCACAAGCTTTAAATCTAATAATACAATCTCTAGTGTATTATCAGAACATCAAGACTAATGTTAGTCGGCTCTGTAATTTTAGATGTGTATTTTTTTTCTAAAAAATAATTCAAATGATTTGTCTAAAAAGTTAATTTTCCTTTGAATTTCCTAGCTTTACATAAATAAATGCAAACCATATATAAAGTATAAATATGCAGTAGATCACCTAAACTGCAGAGCTACCAGTAGGCACTGTTTTATGTATTATACTACAATATAAATGCATTTATAAACAAGAGGTCTGCGGGTGCAGACAGATGCCCATCATATGATGTAGTTTCTGTAGTTGTAAAGCCATCTTT
>JAOXYB010020738.1:0-17441 GCA_028565635.1 Phoronis ovalis | reverse complement strand
TATACTTCTAAAACCATTTTTCAATATTTTTTTTTGAAAAAAAGATATCAAAAAAAGATAACCAAGACTTAATTTTTTCGACAAGCAATGATAAAACAGCCACCATTCTAAGCAAAAGCTAATAATTGGCACTCTATAAAACTGAAATTTTTCGAAAACTAAAAAAAAACAAGACACACCGCACAAAAATTATACTTATTATACTTAATTTAATTTAAGTATACTAAACTCTTATTTAGGAATGTTGGACTAGTGGGATGTCGGACTAAGGGATGTCGGACTAGTGGGATGTCGGACTAGTGGGATGTTGGACTAATGAGATGTCGGACTATCGAGCTGACCCCAACTGACTGATACAAACCAAATTCCAAAAATCGTTTTATGTATACAAACCTAAAATTAATCCAAATTATTTGCTATAAGAAGCGGGTAGCAATCCAAATTTTTGAATTTCTTTACGGTAGCAATCCAAAAAAATACAGTAAGAAGTATACAATCCAAATCCAAAATTTTGAACTGGGCTGCACACCCCGGGGGGGGGGGTACTCAAGTTATTTTTTGGTGGGGGTGTGCAGCTCAGTTGAAAATTTTGGATTTGGATTGTATACTTCTTCGTGCATATTTTTGGATTGCTACCGTAAAGATATTCAAAAATTTGGATTGCTACCCACTGCTTATAGAAAATAATTTGGATTAATTTTACGTTTGTATCCATAAATAAATTTTGGAATTTGGTTTGTATCAGTTAGTTTGCGTAAAAATTGATTGCTATACTCCAATATTTTAAATTTTGGATTGCTACCCTTATATTTCACAAAATTTGGATTGCTACCCTAAAATTTCCAAAAATTTGGATTGGGTTTACTACCAAAAGCTAAAATTTTGGATTGGGTTCCGCGGCACATCCCCGTAGTACAAAAAACCTTGATTGCCCCCCCCCCGGGTGCACACCCACACCAAACAATACCGTGAGTACCCCCCGGGGACAGAAGATGTTCTCGCGAGATTTCTTGATGTCCGGAAGTTTGAGTCCCAAAATACGACGACCGGTAACCGGACGTTTAGCCATTGCCGTACGTAGAGATTGATTTTTCCAAAATGCTCGTTACCTACCGTTGCTTGCTATATATACTCGATAAGTTGCGTAGATAATTAGTCCAACATAACCAGTCCAATATATCCAAGATTCAAACGTGGGAAGCGTACTTTTTTCTGATGCCGAATAGTCAACGACCCGTGCCTCTTCTTTGTCACCTGTGGCTGAGGCTGTGCCACATTCAACTGTCGATTTCTTTCTAGTACCATTGGTTCGACGCAGCATTTTTTATATACTAAAATGCACCACCAGCCGTATGTAGTATAACCCAACACCTCAATATTCACTTAATAAAGTTTATCAAATCATATAAATGATCATGGACATGATATATAATTATATTTATAAATCCCTTTCGAGCCGAGTATCAAACACTCCGACTCGCTCGCGATTGTACAGTCTTACAATTGAATTGCTTGTAGTAACTGCATTGTTGGCTCTTTGTACTGATAGACCATGTACAATATGAACAATATAAGATACAAACCGATCAGTACAACTGAATCATAAAATGGTGCACGCAGAAAAGGTGAAGGAGCAGCCATGTTGAGATCGTTATCTTACTCCTGTTTAAGGAGAGCTCATTGCAGCCATTATTGGTGATGGTAGCTGATGGCCTGCTAATGTGGGCTGCTAGTTGTTGTGAGATAACGATACCTGCTGTGAACTAAACGATTGTGATTATAACAGCGTTTTCAGTTAATGCTATTTTTATATGAGTTATTCTCCAATAGTAAAGTTTACATAATTACTGATTGATTATTATAATTATGTAATTTGTGTTTCTAGGCTTCTAGTAGATTGTGGGATTCCAAGACAAAATCTATTCTAGATTCATATTTGCTATGTATAGAATGTGACTAAACTGACATATAAATAAACAATAATCGTAACGGGAAATAACCCTTATATAGGAGCATAGACAACACTAGATAAAAATAGAATCGATTATACGTGTGGCACAATTTCTTAAAACACTGTAAAGTGACTTGTGCTAAAGATAAAAAAAATAATAATAAACTGTTAAATATGAAATTGGCACTAGAGTAGATAAAATGTGAATAGAAATGAAACGTACATAAATAAATAATAATAGGATATATTCCATGTACTAATTATTACAAACAAAACATCATTTAAAAACGCTTACACCATAGTTTACAAAACATTTGAATCAGTTTGTTTTATATTTTTTTCATCGTTTGACAATTCTATTTGGAATTCAAAATACGATTTCCTTTTATTGTTTCCGGCTAGTTTCAGAAGTGGTTGAAATGTTTTTAGAAAATGAATATTGAAAACATATTCCCACTTATTCAACATTCATGTTTTTGCATCACGATGCTTTTGTCCGTTTTTGTTTTGCTAAGTAATCTTTAGCAAAAATTTATTAATAAAAAATGGTCTACAGTACTGTTAAATCACTGGATGATGACTTTATATAAAGAGAGGGATATGACATAGCGAACTAATCTTGCTTGATAGTGATCTGTTTCCGTCTTCTTTCCCAGTTTTCTATATCCATGGATACTTGAATCTCTAGATAATAACTTAAAGCCACAATAAATGTCACAGTGCCACCTGTTAAACAAAATAATTATAAAGTATTTAAGACACTTCTATGACCTTGATACAATTAATGCATTGACAAAGCTTAATTGGATTTCTATCTACTGAAATCACCTAGCTGTTTATCTGACGAGTGACGATGGAATTTAAGATATATGGCCATCCCTTATGGAATAATGGACATTAAAGTAAAACTGTGTGCATATAAGATATATTTCAGTAAGCTATAATCCTTTGGCAAGAGCAGTGTTATAAAATAGTGGCAGAGCAATAATTTTCAAATATCTTCTGGACTTTAGAATCTACATAGTTTTTGAAATAACGGAAACACTTACCTACTAACAGCCTATCAACGAAAACTATTCCTATTCTTGAACCAGCCATGAAGTACATAGAACCAAATGTAAATATACCTGCCAATGGCACAGTCATGAGAGCATTCAGGCGACGCTTCATAACTGGTGAAAGCATTACCTGAAAATGGTACAATAAGCTGTGACAAAATGGTATAAATCAGCTGCTGCAAATCATGAATAATTAGCGTCCAGCCTTTGTATGTAACAAAATCAAAAACACTTTAACATGACTTCTCACATTGGTCGTACTCCAGAATGGAACCAACTATTTAAAGAGATTTTTCAACCAAGAACAACACTGATGCCTCTAGGGTCACATTAAATAAACAACTTTTTGAAAAACCATGCGGAAATCTTCATAAGATGTCTGCATCAGCACTAAAGCCAGAAGGTAGGAAAAACAATATGAAGGGAATAATTAGTGATAAGTTTAGAGGGGAGTTTGGGAGGGTTGGCTTCGCAATCATAGGTTATTTTCAAAACTGCCCCACCCACAAGCTAAAATTATGGAACTGCATATGACAAAAATTGAGCTCAAATTACCAACAAGCGAAAAATGTTTGACATTGGATGTTGCACATTGGAGTTCAGTCATGCAAGTTGCAGTTTGCGAAATTGCACGAGCATGAAAACAATTCTGAGACATGTTTACCAGCTATCTCCCTCATGCAATTGCATTGATTCAATTTTTGGTTCCAAATATTGATTGGAACTAAATTCACTTAATGAATGATCTCCTAAAAGTACCAAAAAAAATTACCAACAAGTTTAACACGACTCGTTTAGCAGCTTCTAATATGACACCAATGTAGTTCAAAGCACACCATATCAAGAGATTTTGTTCTGCTCCATGCCAGAAATATATAAATGCAAAGCATGCCATTGATGCTATTAACTGATGAGACATGCCAAACTGGGAACCACCCAGTGGAATGTATATATACCTGCAACAAAAAATGTAAGATTCATGAAGACTCGTTTTATCGATTAATTTCTAAAAACTCAAATACCTTGCTGTTCAAGAATTTGCCATTTAATCTTACCAACAATTTTAATTTTTTTGATATATTGTATTAAATTTAGTGAGAAACATTTTTTTATGCGAGTTTATTTTAAAATGCATATACTGTCTATACTCACCTTTTTATAAAACTGTAAAGTCCTCTATCAAAACACCTGTAAAGAGAATTCAACTTGAAAAAGTGTGTTGATGCCAATCTGTTAAGCATATTATGACTTATTTCCATTAGGACAGAGTGCACTGGAAAAAAAGAATTCTAAACCTAGATTATATGACTTTCAACACAAAGTTTTTGACATGGTTGCCACTTTTGGATTCAAGATGCCGCCAAATTTTCCACTACAAATGTTCATCTTAAGAACATTTTAATTAATCGAAGTTTGGTTGAAGTTGATCCAATACTCCCGAGTTATCAAAGTAGGTGGTTTCATGTCGCTACCATTTTGAACCCAAGATGACTGCTAGCTTCTTCACTTCAAATTTCAGTTCTCCAGAACCCAGCAAACATTCAATACAGTACTTTTCCCAAAACCTAGCAAACATTTTAATTCAAGTTTCGTTGAAATCGGTCCAGTACTTTCCAGTTATCAAAAATACCTTTTTAACATGGTCGCCGGTTTGGATTAAAGATGACCACCAAACTTCATAATAAAATATTTTTACTTTCATGTCCAGAACGGATGCAACGACTATATGGATTCCAATTTCATTGTTGGATAGAAGACATAAGTACTGAATTCCAGAGCGGCCAATGAATATAAAATTTACAAATAAAAATAAAATAAAATAGATTTTAAAATAATAAAATTAAATTAAAAAAATATACAAAATAAGATAAATTTTAAAATAATAAAATTATGTAAATTTAAAAATAAAAACAGAAAATAACTTGAAAATGAAAAAATAGTAATCTCTTGTTTATTCAATTTATATTTTTTTTATCATTTATTCTCCCGCACCCCAGAAAGATCATTAAATGATGATGTTATTTACTTATTAACAATTAATTTTGACTTATATTGCTCATAAACAAAAGGTTTAGCTTCAACAAATATTTGAAACTATTTCTTTAAGTTATTAAATATTACAAATGAAATACGCTGATGACAAGAAGGACATGCTTGATACAAAAACAGCTTTATTATATGTCGATGCAATTAAATTGTTTTATCACTAATTGTACTCACTTCCAGATCTGAGAAAACGTGTAGACCCTAGAGGTACATATGGGCCCAGCTGGAGGAACAAAACCATCAAATTGAGCCACAAGAGCTGGTATACCAAATATGATGACGTACTTCACCATAAAGAACTGACCAATCAAATATTTTATACCTTAAAGAGAGTAAGTGTTATTGTGAAACATAAAATTCTATGTTTCGTAAAAGAGTACATCATGAAACACAACTTGTATAGAACATGTGACGAACACTATACTTCGCCAGATGTTGCCAGCACTTATGAACTTGACTTGATGCCATTGGAAGTTTTGTTTGTATGCTTAAATTTTCAGTTCTGTAATTGATTAAACATAATTATATTTTAAATTCAGCGACATATACTCACCTGCAATTACCCAAAGTGAGCAAGTACTCATAATGTGGAAATTCTGCATAATAGCATTATAATAAATATAGTGAGAAAATACTTCATAGAAACAAAACCAAAAAACCAGTCGGCCAACTTGTTTGATGTGCAGAAAAACACGAGCTGCTGTCCAAGGTTTAGGGGGGCTGTTTACCTATAAAAAATGGAGGTTATTAAAATATAATATCATATCGAATTTAATTAAAATGAGAACTGATTTTAAACTTTCCATAACTCACGACTGTGATCTGAGTTTATGGACCTCCTCTTTTTATATCAATCCCGATTATGTATTGAAAATTACAATTACAGGTCAGTGTAGAACCGAGTAAAACTGTAAGCAGTCATAATAAGTATATGGTATGCCCCAGGTATTCTAAAGTTTTTGAATAATATTTAAACTTGTAAACAGCATTTCAAATTCATGTCACTAGTTAAGAACTGAACAAAATATAAATCAATACATGTGTAGCTATCAAGTGTTCCAATTTGCCAATCGAGTCATCTTTTTCTTAAATGATTTTGTACCATTACTCTCAATGGAAAAGTGTCAGATTGTACTATAAATGCGTCATCTTCTAGAATATTTCTGTTCATAAAATTGAATATATATGTCAGGTGACTAAACCTTATAAAAAAATTATAGAGAACAACACCCGGGGTCCGACTTATGGGAATTATTGGTACCCATGTTTGTGTATGGGTTTTTGAAAAAGACCCCAAATACATTTTTAAAATTTGAACCCTTTTCACTGACTGAAAGAAATTTTAAATGCTTTGAGAATGTTTTTTTAACCCCTTTCGCTGCAATTGGTTATACACTTATTATACTGCTGTAGGTGCTGTAGTAAGTGAACTCACCTAAGTTGCCATTGTGTAATAAATGCACCTTTTTGCATATTTTATCGAAAAATTGTAACCCTTATTGTGTAACGCGCGTTAAACTGCTTCGCTGTTAAAAATCACGCTTTTTTGTTGACAAACATGCGTACATGTCATTGATTTAAGTCGGATCCCCGGAAGACAACAAGCAATTAAACGAATTCAATCAATTTGTTATGTTCCATCAAAGTACACAACATGACGAGAACCAGTAGAGGCTATACAGGTAGCGGCCATGTACCTGTTTGTAAAATACGTCGTAGGTCATAACTGGACCCATAAAGAATGCAGGAAAATAAAAACAATATACGAGCATGTCTCTGAGTGAACGGCTTGGTGACAATTGCCCGTTGACAGTTGTAAAACAGGCTTCCATGCAGAAACTTATGTAGCGTAGATATGCCATAGCGGTAGCAAATACCAGTAAATAGTATTGTCGCTCCATATGATCGTCATCTGGATATAAAGTTTTCTGTAACAAGTACAAATGAATTACATGTGATATAATTAAAACACTAAAAGTGATTATTTTAACAACATAATAATGAAAAGAATTTACGATTTATAACAAAAAATATCAAACCAATGATTTCTGAAAATATCAGCAACCGTCATTGTAAAAACACTTTATTTGTACAGGTTCAAGCAATTCAGAAAAGTCAAAAATGTCACTGTGACTGCGTTTTCATGACCGCCAAGTCCAAATAAGGTAATAACCACAATACAATATTTACCATATAGTCTTTAAATGGATTGATCTTCAGTGTTGACAACAGTACAACAGCAACCATCCACACCACAGTCTGCGATCGCGACATTATGGCAGCACTATACATAGCAAGACAATGTGCAAGTAGTATCACCAAAGCACTCCACCCCATAATATTGCTAACAGCTACCAGGCCATATAATAAATAGAATGTCTGAATAATCTGAAAGCAATGTGTTTTGATTGTAGATAGTACAGTGCATATCATTTATTATTTTTCTTTGACAAATGGTACCAAAAATGCAGATGTAGCCAAGTTTTTGCGATTCCAGAATTTCAGAGTACAAGTAAATCAGTCTTCCAAGAAGTTGCAGCAGATGATTAGCGGAAATATAAAACTGAATTTCATGCCTTGATTACACACATAGCACATAAAATCCAGAGTAATGCATTATTGCATGCATCATATACAATTAGCAATGGACATTTTTGTCCCGTTTTTGTGATGAGTTTACTAGTATGTCTGAACCAGATAGAAATGGAACAAATTTTAATTTTTACATTTAACTTCTAATTACTACTGAATATATTCTAATTAAGTAACAACATTTCATTAATGATTTAATTCGCTCATTGTCAGCTCACACTTGCCAGCAAGAAGCATCTCTTTCTATTATAGCTCAGTCAGCAATTTTTTTTGAAATTATTTTTACGAGACTCAGTTTAATGGTGTACCATGACTGTACACAATTCAGTTCAGTCTTACTGTCATCCATTACTTCTATTTTGTTTTCGTATTTATGAACATCAGCTGAATTTATGTAGTCTACCCTGGGGGCCTGGACAGGGGGAAGCGCTATCAGGAAGCATTATCATTCAAAGTGACTGAATATGTACTACCCCATAGATCCCTTTGCCTTTTTGCCCTGAGGTGTTTTTTTTGGCAAATAAGTTAATTTTTACTAGATGAGATATATTTTCATCCCCACCAAGTTTTATGACAAGTGTACCTCCATGTTTATATAACGTTTTTTTACTGTTATTATTTTTATTATCTTGTAGGTCTCTAGTTCATTTTTATTTAAATTTCGATGTGAATACATAATCCATGTAATCATTGACGTCTGTGCTAAAACAGACAATACGTTAATTCTACCTGAGGAAATGTGAATCGTAGCAGGACGCCCAGTGGTATATGACCAATAATCCATGGCCAGTGTTTTGAGTACCAGACAAACCAAAATGACCATTCATAGTTGCCGTTGTCTAATTGTTTCCCAATTAACTTCCACCCTGTCTTGAAAACATTTGGATGGAGAGCATCTTCATATTCTGAAATCACAAATCTATTTATACAAATGGTAGATTTAGTTAGAAGGATTCCAAATCACACATATTTCTTAAAAGAGAAAAACATCGCAGTTTTTACTTATGCATCTTTAAATAAAATTATTACAACTGATCAAATGACATACTAACTATATTTGATTTCATAATCATGCAAAAGATAACTCACAATCAGCCAGTCACTGCCGACTTACAGTGATGGAAATTCAAGATCTTAATAGAAATCCCAAGAGGAGTACCTGACCATACGGGGATGTGCAGCCCAAACTCAAAATGTTCACCCATTTTTAGGAATTTTGGACCCATTTTTAGGGTTTGCTGTCACAAAAAGAAAACCCACATTTTTAAGGTTTTCTGTCGGAAAAAATCGTGAAAAAGCGATCAATTTTTAGGAATTCTGTTGAAAAGTGAACCAATTTTTAGGAACATTTCTGTGAAAAGTGGACCCATTTTTAGGGATTTATCTGTGAAAAGGTGACCCATTTTGGCGGCACAGCCCTGTATTCATCATATATACAAGTGCTCCCCGCGATTAATAGATCGACACGATTGTTTTGGAAATTAAAATATTAACTTAAAAACAAATCATCTTCCTGGAAATCGCAAATGCACAAGTTATACCTACCGAGGCTTGCTTTATAAACTTTGTAAATTGCGTAGATAATTATGCTAATATAACCAGCCCAATATATCCAGGATTCAAGCTTCGGGAGGGAATTTTCTGATGCCCAGTGGTCGATCTGTGTCTTCACCGTGCCACCTGGACGTAGTTCAACTGTCGCCTTTTTCCTAGTAGCACCAGTTCGACGTGTCATCTTAAAATTTATCACATCATATTTGCTTACACATGAAATGCGTTTGAAGTTTAAATAACGAGTTCAACCACCCGAGCAGTCTACCTCACGATCGAATAAAAAAAACTTGTAATAGCTCCATTGTCCTTGCATTGTTGACTCATTATATTGATAAGCAAACAAGCTTTTCAATATTGAACTTTTATCTGTGTAACAAAATAATATACTACGTCATGTAAGTATGTACAAACCGATCAATATAACTCAGTAACAAAATAGTGCTCTTTGAGGTATTAATTCATTAATATTAATTATAGCTTCATTCACAATTGCATCGGCCATTATTGCTAAATGATAGCCGATGGCGGCTCTGATGGCAATTGGGGGGAGTTTTCCCCACTACTGTTCAGTGCAGCTGAACGACTGTGTCTTGAGATGATTGCACTCAATTCAATTAATCCAATTCAATTAAATAAATACAATTTGACAATAAGTACCTTTAATTTACATCTATTAAGTTAAAGTTAAAACAGACAGACTAAAATATATTTTTAATAATTATAAAAATCAGTAAGATCGAGTAAAATAAATTAAGTTTAAAACTAAAGTAAAGCACAAAATATATGATTTTTTATTTAAAAATATTGATACAGCAACCGCTTACATGTATTTATAAATTATAATTATTTAGTTATCATGCAGCATTATTTATAGTATCAGAAGATCGAACGAACAAAAATTATTGTTTATAGCGCAAATGCATATCTTCACGAGTTTTGTACTGATAACTATAATTCTTAAATATTCTGGGAATCTTAATAGATGATACATTGTGATACATTGTGATACATTGTGCCTCGTTAATCTAGGCGTTGCGTAAAGGCTTAACCATATATCAGGTGAGAATCATGAACGCACATGACTGCCTCACGATGTTCAAAGTTCATTTCCGTCAATGACTATAAAAGAGGTAGCCAATTAATCCCAGGCACTTAGTACACGATGACAACCAGGCACTTTGTACACGCGATGATAACAATCAAAGAGATCAATCAAGAGACAAAGGATAGAAAATCAGATTTAACTTAATAATTGTACGACTAATTTATCGTAAATATTCAATAAAGATAATTTTACATTTTTATAATATGATAACCTAAAGTTGCATAATAATGCTAACCGACAGTAACAAATGTTATATAAACATTAGAGCAAAAGCAAAACAAGGGGAAGCACGTTTTATATACTCGGTTGTTGTTTAATTTTGTTTGCGAATTTTTAATCCAAAAATACTCATCTCGGAATTTAAACGTGGGTTTCTGTCGAAATGGCTTCTAAATGTAGTGACGGGCTCTTCCCCTTTCTGCTTTCGTGTAAAAAAAAACCCCGATCGAGTAGAGAGGATATAAAGGCAGACTAAGAGTAATATATTTAACATTTTTGTTTTTGGGGGTTTTGGTAGCTCATAAAATTCAAACTATTCACTGAAAATGAAAATGCAATAAAGTATTGACTTTTAGGTAACGTTAAATTATTGTACCGAATGCCGCGGGTGCATTTATTACAAAACTTTTTTTAGTAGTTGTACATGTAATATAATTGTTGTACAGGTAATATCCATTTATTGCGATATAGATCTACAACACAGCGGGGAACACAGTTTACGATTTTTATGTTGTTTTAACTGTTTTTGTCGTAATCGACAGAATTTTATTTTAAAACTAACCAGGTATGTGTTGTAATGTGCATGGTGATTTATGAATGCGTGAGATTTCTTAGGGTGCATTATTATTATTATAATCCTAATATTGAAGGTCAGGTTTTTACTCCTTGTTATTTTGTATGCATAATGTTTTTGTTTTAAAATTTGTTAATAGAAAATTATTTATAGACACAATACATGTAACTATATTATTTTGTATCACGAATTTTTTATCAGTGCAAATATGAATCTATAATTTAAAGAACTTACCAATTATTTAAATTATTTTTTTTAGTTAATCTGTTTCATGCAGTGTCTACATGCTTGAGTTATACATGTAGTTATATTCATATTATAAGTATTTTTTTTAATTTTCGAGCAGTAGAAACATTTAGTTGGAGCTATGTCCAATAAGTATAAATAATTTATTTAGGATGTGTAATCTGGTCTGTCTTGAAGACTTTTAGTCGATTTTAGACCCGGGGTACTTGACTATGGAATACTTGACACCCCCCGGGATTATGACATTAGTACAAGCTCGGCAGGGACTGTTGACCTACTTTACGTATGTAGTTAAAACATTGCATTTTTGTGAACATTTCCACCACTGGTTACTTAGTTATTTTGCTATATAAACTCTATAAGTTGCGTAGATAATTAGACTAGTTTTAGCACATGATTTGAACGCATTTCGGCGACTTATTCGGTTTTGA
Source organism: Phoronis ovalis (assembly GCA_028565635.1). NCBI lineage: Eukaryota > Metazoa > Phoronida > Phoronidae > Phoronis > Phoronis ovalis. Next base: position 5,665 of record JAOXYB010020738.1, on the reverse strand, counting down.
GGGTGGGTTGAGAGTGAGGCGAAAATTTGCAACATCTATGTCAAAATTTCCGATATGTGATCACGATTTCACCCTGATTGACGGAGTCCCTGTTTTAACTTCACCACTAAGTACAAAGTCTACAGTAAGTATAACCCATCTCAATAAAATTTTAGACTTAAAAGTTTAACATATCATATATAACGGATATAATAATTCTGGGATAATAACACTATTATAATAATATAATTCGAACACCGCCAGAATTCTTTACTATCAGGATAAAAGTCCTGGGGGGCACTTGCCCAATATCGGAATTTCCTCCAATTAAAGAAACAGCACCAAAACCATTTTTAAATATTGTTAATAATAATAATTAAATAATATAATTTTATAACATTAACTGATTAATTCTATTAATTTGTGTATTTTATATTGTTATATAAATTTTATAGGGCTATACAAATGCATATTATTATTATTATATTTAATAATATTCATGATTTTACAAGCCACCTGGTGCATTCAAATGGGAAGCAATATATGTCGAGAAAGTGCTGTTACAGGTTTAAATAAATAAATATAACATACTATCATATGGTATCCTGTGTAATCTATGAAGGGGATAGGGGGTACCCCCAAGGTACAACGCTCGCACTTAAACATCAGCAATGCTCGCTGCTCGCACTTAACAAGAAAAATTGACAACCAAAAAAAAATGTCATCAAAACAAATAAATACGCTAAAATAAAAAAAAAGCAAAATAATGGTCGCCAAAAGACAATGCTCGCTGCTCGTACTTAACAGAACAAGGCAATGTTCGCTGCTCGCACGTAACAGACCAAATGATCGCTTATCACAATACCCCCCCCGTACACCCCTCATCTATATGTAAACGTTGACATATTTTAGGCAGCCCTAATTTTATCTCCTTGCAAGCTATTTATTCAGTGAAATAAAATAAATTCATAGCTACTGTAAAAGGAAAAAGTGGGTTGGGGAATCAATGAGTGCACTTGCTAAACTTTGTCACAAACTCGGTTTCAAGCTAAAGTTTGAAGAAAATAATACAAATATTGTGATGTAGTTTTTATAACTTTGACTATATATCTGCATGCTGAAATTAGGTTCAATTAAATTTAAATGGTTTACATAACTAGTAAAAAAAATATAGTTTTATATAATATATTGTCTTTTCAGATGTATCAACTCACGTTTTTTATGTTAATTTACTTCATGATGCCGGAAGTACTATGCAGCAAAACACATCAGCCTAATATTTTGTTGTTAATGGCAGATGACTTGGCCATTGGTGACGTTGGTATTTTTGGTAATACAACAATAAGAACACCAAATATTGACAGCATTGGCAAACAAGGGGTCACACTGACTCAGCATTTGACAGCATCTGCAGTGTGTTCTCCAAGCAGAGCAGCTTTCCTTACCGGAAGATATCCAGTACGATCAGGTACAACTTTAATTATATTGGCAATGTCAAGTTGGGCAATCCTACGTACAATCTAAGTCAAGTTTATACCTTCTCGATTTCAGAAATGGTCAGAATCCGGAACATATTCCATTATCACAATCTACCAAGAGTTTATAATAGTTTTAACTAAATTGATTAAAATTACTATTTAGACAGTACTAATAACGGTATTATTATTATATGGAGTAAGAAGAATTTCCCCCCACCCTCACAACCTTTAATATGTCTTATAAAGACATCTTGGTGTAGTGAGAAGTGAATACAATTATGGTAATGGTAACATAAAATCAGTTACAGTATTTTGTTTCAACAAAGTAATTCTAGCAAGTAACCTTTTGCTGAAAGAAGTAGAACATCAAGGAAAAATGGATTATAGGCTGCAGCCTACATGTAAAACATCAGGTTGTGAATATTGTGCTGCTGCATTTTTTGGAATCATTTTAACACATCCCTCGCTTCTAAAAATAATATCACCGCTTTGATAACAGGTATGGAACCAATTGGGAGAATGCAAGTTATGTTCTTCGTTGCTTCATTAGGGGGCTTGCCACACAATGAGACAACCTTTGCAGAAGTAGCGAAAGATGCAGGATACAGAACAGCACTTATAGGTTTAATATCTTTATAACGCTTTATTATGTTGGTTATTGAAATACTAATTTTACAATAACTTATTCCAGTGGTGTAGTCTAGCAATTTTAAGAATCCATTACAACTAGATCTATGCTGTCACATGACAACACCATATACATGGATGCAACATTAGTTTTTGACACTGCACCCAATTTTGATTTTAGATGACCATCAAATTTTCCATTCCAAATTTTCATCTTAAGAACCCAGCAAACATTTTAATCCACATTTTGTTGAAGTAAGTCCAGTACTTTCAGAGTTATCAAAGAATATATTTTCACATGGCAGCCATTATGAATCCAAGATGGCCACCATCATGAATCCAAGATGGCAACCATCTTTACACTTCAAATTTACATCTTCAGAACCCAGCCTGTTCAGAACCTAATTGGTCAGGATGAGAAATTGAAAAATGTGTAAATTTTTTTTCCATATATTTACAATTCATATTGCCTAATTATTTTCTGCATATTTCATGAAATCTACATAAACAATACTACATATTATTTTATAATTGCAGGAAAATGGCATCAAGGTGTTTACTGTGATAATGAAGGTACCCAGTGTCACAACCCTCGTAATCAAGGTTTTGACTATTATTTTGGAGTTCCTCTGACGAATCTAAAAGATTTTGGTGCAGAAAGGGATGGAACAGTGATTATTCCAGATGTTTACAAAGCAATTTTTTTGTCTTCCTTTATTTTAGCTCTTAGTTTGTGCCTACTTAAATACAAACAAGTCCTTACAGGACACAATGCACTGCTCTTAGCATTGATATATATGTCACTACTTGCACTTGTTTTCTACTTTTTGGCTAATATAAAAATGATAAACAGTATTCTAATGAGGAATTTTGATGTAGTTGAACAACCAATTAGGATATGCAATAACTTAACACAAAGACTTGTGAATGAAGGTGTGCAATTCATCCAGCAGGATACAAGTAAAGACGATCGCCCTTTCTTACTTATGATGTCTTGGGTCCAAGTGCACACTGCTTTACACAACTTACCAAATTTTGAAGGTATGTATTTACTGAATTATTTTCCTTTAGCAGAAAGTTTCTGATGTGCTTAGCTGCCTGACACTATGGTAAGCAAGCTGTTCAGATTAGCTTGCAACACCATTAAAGAGTTCCGATGCACAAAAATAACCGGACATTTAACCATACTGTTTGTTACTAGCTAGAACATCGTAGGTCATGGTGACATCTGTAACAAGTATATGACTATTTAATGAACCTTAAAATACACGAATATGGTCTTTGTGCATGTATTGGACTAAAGATAACCATTGTTGTAAAGCTTTTCAAAATAATACAATGACTTTTCCAGGTGTCAGTAAACATGGTCGCTATGGTGACAATGTAGAAGAACTTGATTGGTCAGTTGGCCAAATGCTGCAAGCACTTGAAGATATTGGAATTGCCAACAATACTTTTGTGTACTTTACATCTGATAACGGCGGCCATAATGAAGAGAAGGACATACACGGCAACAAAGAGGGTGGTTACAATGGCATTTACAGAGGTAAAAAAAGAAACATAATCTGTTTGTAATTTAATAAAGTAATTAGAAGTTTCTTAAACTTACATATAGCTAAGTTGATACATTGTAATACCTGGCCACTATACACAATCTAAATGACACTAATTAGTAATTCGTTTCTTTAGGATATATGTTTCCTTAATAGTAAGCAATAATTAGTAAGCTTTCTGTCAAATCTGGGCATCTCAATTATACTTATCAATTTTCAGACTAAAAAATTAATTTTGCAAAGTACTTATGTTTTATACATATATTATGTCTTGCGGAAAGTTTGTTCTTTTTTACTTCCTTGAGGTGGCAAAGGTCAAGGTAGTATGGATGGTGGTATCCGTGTACCAAGTGTAGCCATGTGGCCGGGTCATATCCCTTCTGGGCTGGTAATAAATCATCCAACAAGCTTGATGGATATTTTCCCTACCATTAGTAACATATTAGGAGTACCATTACAAAAAGATAGAATTATTGATGGGAAAAACCTGTTACCATTATTGATGGGAGAAAGCAATGAAGTTCCTCATGAATTCTTGTTTCATTATTGTGGTGTCAATGTGTATGCTGTTAGATATCAACCTGAAGAGAGTAAGTAATAAATATGCTGATATCTTGTATCGTCATCAATACAGTCGAAAATTTTCATTGCTGACCTGTTTATTAAATGTCAAATGTAAAAACTACTATGCATAAATGCAGAATATGCACCCAACATCACAACCTTTGAAGAATGTCTTTGCTGCACGTACTGGAGTCACAGTTTGAAGTTGAGCTGCCTTACTTTTTATACACCAATTATGTTTGATAATTTTATTGACAGATGTTACTCTTGCACTTGCATACCATTTTTGTATAGGTCCCAGATTGGTGACTGTGTGCAGAGACGGTGGTAAATTTTGTTTTATTTTTATTTTGGGACCTGAAGAATCACTGTATGTGTATGTACAAGTATGTTTGTAGGTAGATTATTCATTGTTGTCTTTTCATCATCTCATATCCTTTAATTGCAGGTTCAGCAACATGGAAACTGCATTTTGCTTGGCCTCTGTGGACCCCAGGAACAGAAGGTTGCCACGACCATCATATCTGCAGCTGCTATACAGATTTTGAATGGTTAGAAAAACCCTTACTGTTCAACATAGCAGAAGACCCATCCGAAAGACAACCATTAGATTTAGATAAAAATAGGGCTATTTTATACAAAATAAACAATGCATTACATAATCATAAACGAACAGTTCTTCCAGTTGAAACACAGTATAGTCTACTTAATCTTGTATGGCGACCATGGTTGCAGCCATGTTGTAATTTTCCTCACTGTGATTGTGAGGACAGATTAGAATAAATATTAAATGTGATTTGTATTTAAACTGCTTTAAAACAAATTTTAGTTGTTTCGTTTCCTTTAGCTCACAACTATAAAGGAAATGTTAAACTATTCGTAAATTTTTTTTTTGAAGTTTTTCACACCTGCGCAATAATATTTGACAAATAATAGAAAGGATGCAATTTAATATACAAGTTTGTAGACCGACTTCATGTTAATTATTTTTTTTAGATATTTTCCCGCAAATCAAAAATAAAAATTGACATAATGTTTCTGATTTATTTGTTCATACTAAACAGTATATTTTGAAAAATACTTGTATCAATATAGCTAGTGCAGGGATTTTTCTGACCTTTGCGTCGCACTAGCAATTTTGGCATCATTTATTTTGTCACATTTAGGGAAATACTAACAGCTTGAAATGTACGTATAATATTCATAGCATCTTGATAACCATGCATAAACTTGAAACAATTTTGAAGGTTAACAGCTCTCTATGCTGATCTACCTTCAATAAGGAAAGTGTTCAAACTGTGATTAATCATTAAATATAATTAAGGTGAACCATTATTATTTCACCTTTTCATTATTAGTAATTAATCAAATGCCTAAGCAACTTTAAAACAAGACAACGACGATTCGAAGAATCATCATTGCACGCAGCTTAAATTGGCTATTTGAGTGAAAGGAATTGTCACT
>JAOXYB010020737.1:14525-33658 GCA_028565635.1 Phoronis ovalis | reverse complement strand
ATCTCTCCAACATTCAACATTCTCAGCTGGGGGTACACTCTCGGAGTTGTTTACAACTCACCGAATGTCTAGTTGTTGATATTTTTTGCTTTGTTTTGCACATTTATAAAAAGGAAATGTTGGATTTTTCAAAACATTCTTTCAAGCAATTAAAAAAGGTTATTTAGTAGTCAATAATTGTTCAAGTTTGTTGGGTACACGTGTTTGTGATATGTACCACTGCGTTTATCCTCTTCCCCTTATTCATTTATAATTGACTTCATTTCAGGCCTTTTGTTGAAGCGAGAGCAGCATTTCATGGCATTGATATGTTTCGTGAGATCGGTTTCATAAAAGATACCATGGGAGAATATAAATCCAGACCAGCATCACATCTGGATTGTTACAGGTACTCATTTGTTACACTGTTCCTAACATTGTTGATATCACCCCATTATGAATTTTTAGGGTAGTTAATACAGCAGTTTCTCTCAGGCTTCACCCTGTCAACAAGATATGAATCATTATCTAGAAAAGATCCTATTGCCTATGTTATAGTATGTTAAGAGGCCATTTTTTGTCAGTCGAAAAACTCTGCCTCATTTTTTGGCATGGCCCGCTAGGTCATACTGAAGGTGAGTTAACCTTTCACTTTATCGTTAAATCCCAATTTCCAAATGCCAGCCAATATTAGGATTTCCAAGGCAACACTATACACCATTTGTAATAAGTATGATGGAAATGCTAACTCATTCACCACCACAGTGATCATGATAAGATTGCTGGCCTGTTTCATGACCATGCACTTAGGCCGTGAGATCAAGTCCAGCCAGAACCATAGTTCATTTCTTTTTTTCTTAATTGAAATTTTCAATTTTTCTAATTTTTTGTTGGCACTGACATATTGTTAATTTTACAATTGTTTAAAATGTCATTGAGAGCATTAAAAAGAACCCTTTTGTTATCAATGATTTAACATCACCATTTGGAAACTGCAAACCAAACAATTTCATAATTATATAAGTGTGATCTCTATGTGACAAAAAAGCGTTACATGTTCAATGAAGTCTGTTACCTGATGCTCATATTCAAACGAAGGCCAACTTTTTTTAATAGATATGCCACATTATTGCCTGTAGTGTATGGGTATCAGCTAGTAATATTATATTAAATTTTAGGTGGGTGAAACGAGACAGTTACCTTCCTGTTGGCAGTCAGAATTTGAAGGCTGTAGCGAAAGCCAAACTACGATATGATCCTGTGGAGTTAGATCCAGAAGAAATGTGTAGGATGGCAAGTGAGGAACCGCAGGTTAGATGATGTTTTTTTCTTAATATATTTGGTGATTGTTATATATTTTTTTTAGTCCATCCTGTTGTTTTTCATGAATGATTTTGCGTCTCGAGCAGTTTCTATAACAAAGAATCCGACAAGTAATGTGGTTAACTTAAAGTTCTCATAAACTTTATAAACACTGTGATAAACCTTCAAGTCAAGTATGCTTGCTGGGACTGGGTTGTCCTGTTTCCTTCGACTTCTGTTTAAAATTAATACTAACCAAGTGCATGCCTTAACTGTTTGTCTGTCTCTTTTGCTCCAAGAATTTATCTGCTACATCTTTTATATTTCAGGAATATTGCACTGTTTTGAATGTTGCACAATTGCAATTTTTTCGTAAATTTTGCATACTACCCTAACCAAAGCCCTGAACCCAGGTCAGTTGGTTGAATGTATGTTAAGCCATTTTATATTTCAGAATCTTTCTAACTATTCCGTGTCAGATGCAGTTGCAACCTACTACCTGTACATGAAATATGTCCACCCGTTTATTTTTGCTCTCTGCACTATTATTCCCATGGAACCTGACGAGGTACGCATAATTTCATTTTCTCTTTTTTAAGGCATACTTGAGTAGAACATTTTCCCTTTTTTAAAGCAGACTTGAGTAGAATATTTTCCAATTTACAGAGAAAAGTGAAAAACTTGTCAATCAATAATGCCATAATATGTGGTAAAATGTAGAACTTCACACTTTTCCGCTGTTTGTAGTGTATATTCTTTCAAAAAAGAAAAATTACTATCTGACAGCAAAACCGGCAACAGAGACTTCTAGATTTAAATACTTTGTAATGATCCCATATAGTTCAAAAGTATTTTCTGTAGTTTTACCTAAAATATTATTATGTACTACTAATAATTCATATCTTGCAGGTATTACGTAAGGGATCTGGCACCCTGTGTGAGGCTTTACTGATGGTTCAGGCTTTCCATGCCAATATTATCTTCCCAAACAAACAGGAAAGCATCTTCAACAAACTGACAGATAGTGGCAATGTTTTAGATTCTGAGACATACATTGGAGGCCATGTTGAAGCTTTAGAGTCTGGAGTGTTCAGATCTGATTTGCCCTGTAGATTTCGAATGGTAAGATGCACTGTAGTTAATATATTGGTTTAATGCTCCCTTTGCTAACAGTCACAGTGAACTGCATTGTGGAAAACAAAAATATAATCCGGTCATCCCTGACAGAATATAATTAAATATCTGTATTGACTGTTGTAGTCGCAAAATGTTAGTGTATTCAGTTATTCAACTCTGCTAGATATTAAAATGTCAGTTTAGATTGCATTACAGTATAATAAGAATTAAAATGGTTTACACAAGCTTGTCTATTTATATGTGACTGTGTATATATTTATATATGTGTTGAAGTGCCATCACTCTGCTCAGGTGATATATTTCATGTTCAGGTACCAGAAGCGTTTCAATTGTTAATTGACAATGTAGAAAGAACAATGAAGCATGCCATAGAAGTTGAAGAAAAGATCCCATTAGATACTGTCACAAATTTTGATGAGGTAAGATTTCATGTTTAAAAATTTGAAAAATTAACTGCTTTTAAATATTTGGCAATTAATCTTCATAAATCAAATATTGATACATCTTTGCCCACGTGGTCTATTATCTGAAACGATGACCAAACCTAACAACAATTACGAAGTAAACAATTCTACCTCAATGGTGTTATAGTCTATAATAGCTTTGGTGGAATGGAGAAGTTGATAATTTAGACGGATACTCACACCAAGGTTTACAACTGCTGTAGTTGTGGTTGTGTGCATTTTTAAGCAAACCTTAAAAGATGATATTATGCAAGCTATATTCATTTGTTACTTGTAGGTTTGTAATGATATTGTTGAAAAGTTGTCAATGCTACGGGACTGTCCTAACAGACTGGAAAGCCCAATAATCTATCATTTGGATGTAGCAGCCATGTATCCAAATATCATTTTGACCAACAGATTACAGGTAAGTATTTTGAATGGGACACTTTGTACAACCATTACTGCTAGATTACATTAAATTAAAGCTTCAACCTTTGTATATACTGCCAATCTGTTGTTAATGATTAATTCATAGGGTTCTATTTCTGTTATTTTAGCCATCGGCCATTATAGATGAGGCGACGTGTGCTGCCTGTGATTTTAACAAACCGGGAGCAACTTGTCAGAGGAACATGAAATGGGCTTGGAGGGGAGAAATCAGTATGTCATAGCTTATAGCTCAGATTGCCTAACATTGATTGATTGATTGATTTGTATGAAATATAGCACAGCAGGCTGTAAGCAAAATTGTGGTGTAAAAATTAACAGTAAAACATGTTCAAACATCATAGCACTTTGCAGTTCTATAGACACTATGATACAGCAGAAGGTGATTTTTTTTGTGTAACAATTGATGCTTTTAATTAAAATTATATCAAAGCATTTAATTTTGTTATCAAAATTTCAACTGTACAGTTCACACAATCTATTTGAGAAAAATAAATTTAGAAATTTTCGAAATACGTATATACCTGCTTAGGTCTTTTTATAGCTTCAATTTCGAAAAATAATGCAAAAGGGCATTGATATATAAAACTATTCCAACCTCTGCAGCTACTATAATATTGTAGTTTTATTGTGACTTTTTTTTGTCATTGTCTTATAGTGCCAGCCACCAGAAGCGAGTATCATCGCATTCAGCAACAGTTAGAAAATGAGAAATTTCCACCCGCCTTCCCTAATGGTGACCCCAGGGCTTTTCATGAATTGTCCAGAGAGGAACAAGCTGCAGCTGAGAAAAAAAGATTAGCAGGTTACCACTTTCAATATGACTAACATTTTTATCTGCTACCAAAATTAATGAAATAATTAGTACAGTAGCCTATATTTGTCTCTTACATACATGCACACATCAATAGTGCTCAATGTGAGTTTTTTTTAATAGGTATACTTTGCATTTTTTAATAGGTATACCTTGCGGTTGGTTGTAAGAGCTCAATATATATCGGTTAATAAACATAATTTATGAAGAAATCTGAAATTTTGCTTGGCATTATTGGTCAAAGTTTGGTTGCACAGCCTCTGTGAAGAAAATAGATTTCTTAGATTTCTTCTTCCCACACTATTTTAGAATACTGTAGAAAGGCTTACAAGAAAACTCATGTAACAAAAAAAGAAGAAAGAACATCAACAATCTGCCAAAGAGAAAATTCATTCTATGTAGACACAGTCCGAGCTTTCCGTGATAGAAGATATGAATTTAAAGGGTTAACAAAGGTATATATATGAGAAACCTGCTACCCACAAAGTTTTGAGTATTTGTCATAGACAAATCAGAAATCAGGCAAATTAAATCAAAATGGGTTATAATGTAAATGTACTGATAACAGTATATTTCAACTAACTATATTCATATATAAATGCTTTGCGCAACAAAAATCAAACCCTGATAATTATCTCACACAATTTTAGGTAAAATGTTTCACAGAGCTTCAAAAACAACATCGCCATGTCTGGAAAAAAAACTACCAAATGAATAAAGATTTCATGAAAATGACAACGTAACTTGAAAGTGGCGAAATATGACATTTTTTTTTTATTTCTGGCAACTATTCATGCTTACCATGTGTTACTTACCATGTATTCTTATTTTGCCACTGAATAGGTTCATGAGATGTTTTTCCACAGATAAGTAAGAAACTATCACTTTGACTAAAATAATTATCCTATTCTCTTTATAGATATATCACCACCATTCAGCTGTGATTTTCATGAAATTTGAATTGCAAGGTTTTTCAAACATGGCAAGGTTGTTTTTGTAGGCATGTGAAACTTCTTACCTGAAATTACATGAGATTATGACTTAAATAAAATTGCATCTAATTCACTGAAAACTTTGGTGAGTGTTTAATTTTGAATTTTCATCCATACTGGTTTTGTTTGTTGTACAGGTTTGGAATCGTAAACTAGCTGAAGCGAAGGAGAGGGGTGATGCAGCTGAAATAAAGAAAGCTAACGGTTTGCAAGTGTTATATGACTCCCTGCAGCTAGCTCACAAGTGCATTCTCAACTCTTTTTATGGATATGTCATGAGAAAAGGGTATGTGTGCATTTTATAGCAGTCAAAGTAGAGAGCCATAAAGTGCATATTGGGATCTTATCTAAATGTTAATGGAGGTAAAATAAAATGGACTAAATGTCTGTTTATCATAGCAAAAAATAATGTTCTTATATAGTGATATGAAAAGATTCACGTTGTTTTGTGTCGCTCCGTTGTTGCTTATAGCAGTTGGTAAAAATAAAGATTGTTTTAGGGCTCGTTGGTACAGTATGGAAATGGCTGGAATTGTGTGTTACACAGGAGCTAACATCATCACAAAAGCAAGAGAGATTGTTGAACAAATTGGGTACGGTCTGATTAATTACAGTTACATTTTTTTATTCAAATACTACGCAATGTTCATTTATTTCTTGTAACTAGTCGCAAATTTTGTAACTAAGAAGCATGCAGCAAAGTTTATTCCTCATGGAAATATTTTTGCATTGTATATACCTGCTAAGCTTCAAAGTTTTTAGAGTGCTATGTGTAATGGTGTTACCATTAGTTAAAAATGAGAGCTGAACAAAGACATGCACAACTTGTTGTAGGCATAAGACAACTACAATATTTTCTTTTAAGATATTTTGTTACTACTTTCTAGACGCCCCTTGGAGTTGGACACTGATGGTATATGGTGTGTCTTGCCAGCCACTTTTCCAGAAAACTATAATATCAAAACAACCAATCCTAAGAAACCGAAAGTGCCTATATCTTATCCTGGAGCTATGTTAAACGTCATGGTGAAGGTAAGCAACTTTAAGTTCATTTGAAATATCAGTAAGTGATATAGTTAGATTAGAATTCAACCAGACATGTGGTACCCAAGGTGTGTACTGGTAGGCCTTCTGATCTTTGATTATTTGAGTGAAAAGAAAAACTTCAAAGAGACATTATAATAACGGTTTTAAATGTGAACTGGTCTGTTCTGAAGTGGTATCCCGTGGATATATTTCAAAGCAAAATAATATCATCTTTGTTAGGAATGTTTTGAACTATGCGGCCAAAGGTATATAATGCAATGAACATATAAAAAAGATGAGTAAATTGGCCATGAATAGCTCATATGTTATATAATATAGTAATAGGCTGACCCTTCTTGAGTAGATCCCACACTTATGAACTAAAATATGCTACTCGGATTTGTAAAAGTAGTGACATCTTAGTGTAAATTTACAATCTACTGTTTGAGATATATGATGCAATTGGTTTAAATTAGTGCTGTTAAGTGTCATTCAGTAAATGTTTGGATTTGCATATTTTTATGTGTTAATTTTATAACTGTCTGCATTTTTCATTTTTTACTTGACTGGTGAATGATTCGTAATCCTGGATTATATGTAGCATTGTTTTATTACAAGAAAATGATTTTGTATTTGCAGTTATCTTTTCATATGCCTTTTCATGCCTCCCTAAGAAACACATAACCAAGAGGGAACCTATTGATGTACAGAAGGTATCTCAGATGAAAAAGTTACTTACTTTGTACTGGTCTAGAAATCAAACCCGCAACGCCTACCCAGACGTTCTGTAATTATTAATTTCACTATCTTCCTTAATTTGTCTTTTTAGGATGACTTCACTAATCACCAGTACCAAGAATTAGTTGACCCTGAAAATCTTGTGTATAATGCCAGAAGTGAAAACTCCATCTTTTTTGAAGTGGATGGCCCATATTTAGCTATGATTCTTCCTGCATCGAAAGAGGAAGGAAAGAAACTGAAAAAAAGATATGCTGTATTTAACTTTGATGGCTCCTTGGCTGAACTGAAGGTATGATTAAACATTTTCTGCCAAATTATGCACGTTTTTAAACTTTAGAAAATGAGCTGAGAAACTAGTATGTGAATTGTTTATCTAGTTCTTTAAAAAATATTTACAAAAATTGTGTTTTGCATTTGTCAGCATAGTTTTTAGTATAACCAAACATGCTAGAGGGGGGAGTGTTCTGACACTTTTCTCATCCCCTGCTTACCCAGTTTCACATATCACTCCTTCCATGTGTAAAATCAACTCACCTGTAATTCAAACTTTTTGTAACCACCTTTTTTGTAATTGAAACTTTACACACACCCCTATCCCAACTATTACGACTATTTTCAGTAATAATGTTTAAATAAACAGCGCAGAGTCATCCCAATGATAAAAAAAATAATACAATCAATTTTATATATCTGCTACAGGGCTTTGAAGTAAAAAGACGTGGAGAACTTCAACTCATTAAGATTTTCCAGTCTTCCGTATTTGAAGCATTCTTGAAAGGAAAGACTTTAGAAGAGTGTTACTCGGCTGTGGCAAAAGTAGCCGATTATTGGCTCGATGTTTTGTACAGTAAAGTGAGTTTTTTCATTTTGTTCAAAGTTAATTCTTTTCTAGCTATTTTAACTGTTTCTTTGTACATGAAACAATTTTAAAGTATAGCTTTATGTCGACATGAGTTACATCTAAGTTTGAAATTATTGTTCACTTTTTTAATTTAGTTGTGAGACATTTTCATTTTAATAGAGTGGCTGATTGGCTCATTGTTACTCCGTTACCAAATAAAAGCAAATACTAAATGTTAAACTAGGACGGGTCGTCCACTTTTTAAATTCGATACACCTTCAATAGTATTCTTCATTTAACTCAAAAGACTGAACTTTTAGGAATGGCAATAATTTATATTCACATTTAAATATTCTTAAGTAACTTTACATGAATAAACAGAGACCTGCACAAGTCAGAAATAGATTTTTTTTTTGATACTATTAGTTTTTATTCTGATAACGTTACTTTTAATTATCGTTAAATTTTTAAAATTTAATTCATTGCTTAAATTTTTTTATTTAGCTTAGAATTTTAGAAAATTATGTTATTTTGGTTGTAAATATGATAGTATGTGTTGTATAAAGATTTTTCTCATACTAATGAATTATGTTCAAATTTCAGCCAGGCTGTCTTGGACAAGTCTAATACAAAAATTAACATTTCATGTATATACAAGCAATACAAAAAAAGTATCACATTATCAGATATCCCAAATCTAACAGAACTTATCTACATATTTGATGGCAACGTGGCCACCCGAGCTAACAATTTAGCTGAATGAATCAACCGATATATCAATGGAAACGAACAATGTTGAGTTGTTGACAGCGGATGGCCTTTTCTTGTCGGGATAATCTCTTGAATAGCAAGTAAAACTTAGATCCACACTTCATTTATGTTATTTTTTCCTCAGGCTGCCAACATGCCAGATTCTGAACTGTTTGAGCTGATTTCTGAGAATAGAAGTATGTCGCGTAAATTGGAAGATTATGGCAGCCAAAAATCTACATCAATTAGTACAGCAAAAAGATTGGCTGAGGTATGACAGGCTTTAATTTTTGAGAGCAGCAAAAATGCCTTTATGTAGTTTGTAAGTATTTTGAATTTGGAAACAATCGTGTCATTCAAGAAACTTGCAGTCAATACTGTGTCAATTTCAGGTCCCTAAAAAAATATGAAGTTGCTGATTTCAAATATTTTTTGATTTTTTCGTTGATTACCATGCACTGTTTGTACTGTCCACGTGAATAATTTTAATTTTGAATTTGACAATCAACATCAACAGTAAGATTCTCAACACAAACCTCTATATCCAGAAACACATCTATGTTAATCATAAAGCTAACCTATGCAATTTTTTTTATTTCAGTTCCTAGGAGACCAGATGGTTAAAGATGCTGGTTTAAGTTGCCGATTTGTAATCTCGAAAAAACCTGATGGAGCTCCTGTTACAGAAAGGTAATATTTAGTCAAAGACAACAGTAAATGCCTGTCGAAAGAAAATATCAGGAAAATACATTTAGAAGAATATTTTTTATACAAATAAGTGCAAGTGCTTTTTTAAACTGAATTTTAATATTCGTTTTTATTCCATTTTCAGAGCTATTCCTTTAGCCATTTTTCAGTCAGAACCTGGAGTGAAAAGACATTACTTACGAAAGTGGTTAAAAGCACCTGCATTAACAGACTTGGACATAAGAGGAGTAGGATTTTGTTACTTTAAACAGAACAGATAACAAATGTATAATTAGTTTTAATTGACATGTTAGTACCTGTCATGTTGGGATTTTATTTATATCAGGACATAGAAGTTATGGTTAATGTATGTAAGCTGTTTATGTGTAGTATAGCAATTAAAAAGTTGCTGAATTGTATTAAAATGTGGCATGTTTAAAGTGTTAAATAAATATCTAATGTGAAACATATTTCTGCAAAATATAGTTCTAGTGAAAGAGTAAGGATTCTGATTTCTTGTAAATACTTTCCGTTTAACTGGATAGGAGAAATGTATGTCGGATAAAAGTTTTTAATTTTAAAAATTATTCTAAATTGTGTGCTGCTTGTGGCAATCTGATTACAGAAGTACTGCAAACGAAATTTTCCTTTTTTGCAATATTTGTATTATTTATTGATACATTTCTTTGTCAGACATTTTCAAAATACAGATGTATTTGAGTAAGTTGATGTGCTTGCAGTGTTTAACTGCGTATCAAATCTATGGCGTGACATGCAAATAAACACTTGTTTTAAACATGAAAGGATAATTATATAAGGATTCTAATTATCTTTCTGTGCTGCTTAAATGGATAGGAGAGGTATGTGATTTATACAATTAAAAAATTAAAAATGAAGTAATATATTGAATGTTTTAGATTCTTGACTGGGACTATTATATTGAGAGACTTGGCAGTGCAATACAGAAGATTATCACAATCCCAGCAGCTTTACAACAGGTATAAAGATAAATTTTGCTAAATCATTTGACAATGAAATATAGTGTACCATGCACATGCAGCTCTTTTATTTTGCATACCTTGTCAGTGGACAGGTAAAGAAAATTGGCAATTTGGCGATATTTTTGTTGAAATGAAGTTTAGCTTTCAAGTTTAAAAGCATGTTGCAATATCGTATTACCATAAGGTTAACTATTGTTGATTAGAGGAACTTGTAATTACAATTTTTTAGGTGTCCAACCCAGTACCACGTATAGCACATCCAGATTGGCTTCATAAGAAACTTCTGGAAAAGAACGATATTTTTAAGCAGAAGAGAATCAATGAAATATTCGCCATTGCACCTAAAAACAAACAACAGGACGAACAAGTAATAAATTCATTCATGCTACTGCAAATTGAGAACACTGCTTATCTATCTGAATACATTCGAATTTTTGAGATTTTTGTTTGCTCTCACATCATGCGAATCATATTAAAATGCAAATGTTTTTTTAAGGGGTGTGCCAATTATGCCTGCCTTCCATACCTATTTCTTTCCACAAAAGAAAAGCTAAAAAATTTATAAAGAAACTAGAACGAGCACAAACTTCTGCTGTGGACCCGGTTTATTCTTGTGACACACCCAAACCTTTCCACCAAGTTTCGTCGAAATCCATCCATAGCGTTTTCAGATATTTTTCTAACAGACAAACAGATGGGTGAATACATAACCTTTGCACACCACCTGGTGGCAGAGGTAAAAATTAAGATTATGGCATTTGTGATAATAAGTAACATGAGAAAACATATTGTGTTCACTAATTCTGGGATCATTTTCTTGTTTTAGATGGATTCTGAGATTTTATTTAACCATGATGAAACTTCTCAACCAGATATGATTGATATTGAAGATATGGGGAGTGGCGGGAAAAATAAAACAAATGGCATCAAAGTTGTTGTGACTAATAAGAGAAAACGAGACCAGAGTAGCCTTGGTAACAGTGACAAAGAGTTAACTCAGTCATGGAGAGAAACACTGGGAAACCCACCAAAAACCGGAAAAACAAGGGTAATGTATAATATGATAAATTGTTAAACACTGGGATAACAAGGGTAATATATACATTTAAACTGTTTAGTATTTCTGTACTTGATGCATTGGAAGCTTTCTGCATTTTGGGTGAAATATTACTTGCAGATGTTGTTAAATATAACATTCATTGCAGTATAGTGAATAATTATGTGGGATGACACAAAAAGGCAGTCCCTGCTTTTGCTTGATTACATAATGACACGTTGAGGTTGGTGAGCAAAAAGTTGAAATGTAAATATTGTTAATTTTTTATGTTTCTGTGACTTTAAGAAGATCACTCTAACTTTAACTCTATTTTTTATTACTTGTTTACGACAGGAAGAAATTGTTGAGTGGCTGAAATATCATAAAAAGAAATGGGACATTCAGTTGCGTCAAAAACAGCAACGTAAGCGGAGGCGACTTGATGACGGTTTTGAAGCAGCAGGGCATGTAATCCGCAGTGGACCATCAACAGGGCTCGGAGGATTCTTAAGAAGAACTGCTAGAACATTGCTGGATAGTCCATGGCAGATTGTTCAAGTATGTACTTTAGGCTGTAAAATTTGTCAGATGAAAGTTTTTAATTTTAAAAACTTTTAAACTGCTATAATGCACTTGTATTCAAATTCTTGCAATATTTATCAATACATTTGATTGTCAAACAATTTTTAAAAGACAGTTGTATTAAATAGGTTGATGTGTTTACAATGTTTAACTGCATATCTAATCTAGGGCAAATAAAGACTTGTTTTACAAAAATATTTTACATTCTGTTCCAGATTGCGCACACTGGTCAGCCTGGACTATTCAAGCTATGGGCCTTAGTGGGATCTGATTTGCATTCTATCAAATTAACTGTACCTAGAATATTTTATGTTAATCAGAAAACGCCCAAGGAAGGGGAAGGTGCAAGTAAGTTGATGTGTACTATTTAATAAGACTTGCCTGATTCCGGTCTATACTGTAAATTAAGTAAATTGGTGCGCCCGGAGAGTCGCATATTTTATTTGCAGCATTCCTCATTGTTTCCCCATGTGTCTTGAACTGTTTATTTTAATTGTGGTATGTTATTCTTCATGCTTGTAGTGTGGAGAAAAGTGAACCGTACCCTGACGAGATCTCATCCCGTGTATAATCTATACCAGTACTCTGTACCAGAAGATATTTATGAAGAACATATGAAGTAAGTATTTTCCTCAGCCTGTATCTTAAGATAGCGATTCCTAGGCGCTACTGGAAAAAATCTTAACCTCTTGACAACGTTGAATACTTAACAAATACATTGTTTAAATAAAGTAAGTTTTTGTAGAGATGTCATTACTTGAAGTGTTTCTGTAGC
This sequence comes from Phoronis ovalis, assembly GCA_028565635.1. NCBI lineage: Eukaryota > Metazoa > Phoronida > Phoronidae > Phoronis > Phoronis ovalis. The sequence goes on along the minus strand of JAOXYB010020737.1, from coordinate 21,102 downwards.
TTAATTATGTTTGTTATATAATATTTTTAAGGATTGCGCCATGACCTGTTGCTAGTTCTTGTTTTAGTTAATCAGTATTGAATTTGTAAATATCACATATTCTTGCCTTATTCGTGTATTTTTAAATATTTACATTCCCACTGCAAGATTGCTTGTCGAATTTGGCATTAATCAGTTCTTAGATAATATCACATGATGAAAACCATGCATAATGCATGCGGATCATTATAAGTGACTGTGTGATTCTGTTTTGTCAAATCCTACACTTTCTTTGTTTACAGTGAAATTAATGCAGATTTGTCCTCTCCTGACATTGAAGGAGTGTATGAGACTCAAGTGCCTCTTGATTTCCGTGCTCTTGTGCGTCTTGGCTGTGTGTGTACTGTTAGTCGAGAATATTGTAAAATGTTTACTGGAAAAGACACAGATACATTTGATTTGGAACATCTGGAGTTCAGAACTCTAGCACAGTTTAACTATCTAGAACCAGGCTCGATGAAACATCTGTATTTATACCATCATGTTGCGTAAGCACATTTTTATCATCAAAGTGACTGATATCGGGTCAGATAACTGGCATCACTTATTACTCTCTATTGCAGTTTTTAATAGGATGCGGCATCCACATATAAAAGTGCTCATTTTACTCGGCTTGCATTGATGTACAGGTTTTCGGGGTATTTTTTGAAATTTGGATTTGATTGGTAGCATTCAAGACATGGACTGTGCATGTGAAATTATTAGTTTTTATGAAATATTAAAATAACAATTTATTGAGGCTTATCATATCTATCATTTCTTGCCACTAATTTAGATGTATTCGGGTAAACATTTGGTAGTTACAAAAAGGTTATATTTTAGTTGATGAAGTAAGAGCACTATATTTGCCATAATGTCAGAAATTGCATTTTTTGTTCCAGAGGGCATAAAATGATGTTTGGATTATTCTTCCCAATGGCTCAGAAAGCTGCTGTATTTGTTGTGGACACAGTAAGAAGTAACCAAATGCCAAATATGATGGCATTATTCAATGCCGAGAGAAATACCAGGTACATAATCAATAAATATAAAAGTAATGAAACACAAACTGCCTCAAATATAATTCTGTTCAGTGACTGTTTTCAGAATTATAAAAAATATGTAACAGTGCCGTTATGTCAATATGCATAAATAACAATCGGAATTAAAGTGTTGATTCATGTAACATGTACAGTTAAGTAACACAACAAATATGCGTCGTTAATTCAAAATTTACCTGAGTAACGCCGAAAATGTGTTTTTCAGGATCTCAAAATGTGATGAGGAATTACTTCCTCCTGGTAATCATACATTTGACATCAAAGTTGAGACTGACGTACGACAAGTTTATCGTCATATTCAAAGGTTATTGTCGGCATACAAGGATGAGAAGAAGGGGCCAACATTCATTGCTGTACAGTCGTGTCATGGTAGGTGTCACTCTGAGGTAGAAGCTCTTCAAAAAAATGTACATGTAGTATTTTAAACAGTAATGTACTGCTGCATCTTTCTATTACTATGACTTTAAAAAATCATATAGATACAGTTGTGCAAAAATTCTAATTTTTACTTTTAATTAAAAGAGCATCCGTTTCATAGAGAAACAGTCCTGAAATAAATTTTATCAGGTCTTTTTAATACAGTATAATCCAATACATGTCAAAGTAACTGGACATTTAATGCAGACTTACATCGATCTGTCCTGCAACAGGTATATTTTGTATGATAAAAGTTACTCTTTAATTATAAAGCAGTAGGGACATTAAATTGACAATAAAGATTACTTAATTACCAGTCCTATGTTTTCAGATTTTGAGCATTTGACGAGTGAAATGCCAGGCTTAGTTGATTTCCCATTGGTACCTATTCATGTAAGCGATTCTGAGAAATTGTACAGTGTACTAGACTGGCAGAGAACTGGTGCAAGGAGAATGTTACAACACTATCTCAACATTAATATCATACTGCAGGTAAACTGAATTTCACAATTAAAATTCAGTAGTTAAAGTCAATGGCTAATTAAATTTTTGTTTCCATTCCATGACATGTCCCAAGTCTTTATAATTATGCAAAGTTAAAAGGCAGAATACTGCGAAATTAAAATCACCTTGATTTATTTTTTCTAAAAAAAGAATTATTGCTACATATGCATTCTTAACTCAACTAGATACCTGAACAACTTTTTTTTCTTACTAGAGTGGCAAGTTAAAAGTACACAGTTCGCTGATATTGGCAGAAAATTAATATAGTGACTAAAATCTTGAAAAAGTTTGTTTCCTTTTTGTAAGTATTTTATTTGATGTTGTAGACTATGACGGAACGTTGTCGTTATTTCCACATTCCAGTGGGTAACATGCCTAAAGATCCGACTCTGTTTGGATGTGACTTATTTTTTGCACGACATCTTCAGAAACATAACCATGTCTTATGGTGCTCGTCTACTGAGAGACCTGATCTCGGTGGTAAAGAAGCGGACGATAATAGGTGAGCTAAATCTTTGTAGTGAACACATGACCTTGTTGTCTTAAACATAAATTGCTTTTATGAATTGATTGCTTACTTCAGCGAAGAACATTTTGAAAGAACATCGAGTATAATTAAATCTTTAGTGGTTTTTTTTTCATTCAGAAAAACTCAATCTGTGGGTACTTGCCTGATAATGTTATAATTAACTTGTGTATGTCAGCTGTCTGTGCTAGCCAGTTTTATTACTACAATCCTATATATACATCAATATGTTCTTCCAGATTGATGACCGAATTTGAAGAAAGCACGAGTATTGAATTGAGTAATGCTGGATGTTACTCGACCATGTGTGTAGAACTTGACATTGCTTCACTGGCTGTAAATACTGTACTTGAGGTATCTCTAAATTATACTGATTTTGGCATAAAAAACTTGGTGTGAAATTGTATTATTAAACAAATGATTGCCTCAGAAATCCATGTACCTAATTGATGAATATTTGTTTTGTCCAATGTTATTTACTGCAGTTGAATGCAATATAAATAAGCAATGGCTTTATTAGCTGTACATTAGACATTTATGACAAAAACTTTGTAACCTGTAAGTTAAGCAAAAAACTAAATACACTAAACAATGAACTTGAAACTTTGCTGTTTTAGTCGGCTCATGTGAATGACTATGAGGGAACCAGTGCTGTGAACTTTGACCAGATTCCTCAAGCCTCATTGGAAGAAATGTTAGAAGGTCAAGGTGCTGCAACAGGATTGGCCAGTTATGACGAGACAGCTCTCTGCTCTGTTACATTTAGGTAACAGAACTAACATTCTTAGCATATTCTTCTTTTAAAACATTACTCAGACATGTATAACTAGTCTACTTTGCAAGTGAAGTCCTTAAATACGTATATACTGCACAACATATGTTATATTGCATACATGTCAAAATATTTAATATGTTTTTTTTCTGCGATTTTTACAGGATGCATGTTGTTATGTATTAGAAATATTGTTTACTTTAGTTTCGTATACTGTAGCCATTTTTGGCACTACTAGGATATTAGGTAATCCTTTCTTTGTATCCACCTCAAAGATCACTATCAGCTGAAACACTGGTGAAAATTCCAATAAAGATTTACTTATAAAAGTATCAAACTAAAGTAAACGCAACTATTGATAAAAATTTATAATGAATGTAACCATGTGTCTTTCAGAATCATGAAACAGCTGGTAATGGGATGGGTGCGTGATGTCACACAGTATCAGAATGTTTTTGCCGATCATCAGATTATTCACTTCTACAGGTTAGTTGTACAAATCAGGGAACATAGGATTATTTATGATGACTTTACAATACTTGCATGTTTTTTGATGTTATCGTCGTTATTTTGACATCTATGTTACAGTTTTGTTTTGTTATAATTATCCAGATTACTCTAATTAATGCCTTGGCACGTCACTTAAAAATTTCTCGTTGCTTAATCTTGTTCTTTAAATTTAGGAAACAATTACTTCGATTGATCAATTTAAAGAATCTTAAAATTCGTTCAAAACTTTTTTAATTTCAGTATCTTGTATTTGCGAATATGTAAAATAATGATTGTTTATTTTCTCTTTGAAATCTTAGATGGTTGCGTTCACCAAACAGTTTATTATACGACCCGGCATTACGAAGAACACTTCATAATATGATGAGAAAGGTGTTCATGCAACTTATCGCAGAATTTAAACGATTAGGTTCTCAAGTGGTATATGCTAATTTTAACCGCATTATCATTTGTACAAAGAAGCGACGTGCTATGGATGCCATTTCCTATGTAGAATATATCACGAATAGTATCCGCACTCGTGAGTTGTTTAGAAGTTTAGACATTTCTTATCAACAGTGTTGGGAGTTTCTGTTATGGTTGGACCCAGTAAGTACTAAGAATCTATTTATTTAACAAAACAGTTGAGAATTCTTAGTTATTTTTGAGAATTACACAAAAGTGAACTACAAAGTAAATGTTTCTCTATTCATACATGATGTAAAACAAAAATAGAATTTTTTTGGAAAAAGTGTTTTATTGACTTGCTTGATGCAATGATATTTTGGTAAAAGTTCATTAAAGGAATTATCTATAAAATATGAATTTAGTAGAAACAGGTATTGTAATTATAAGCGTATGACACCACTTATGTAGTGTGTTGTCAATGAAATAAGCTATAAAGGATGTGGAAATTTAATATTTGACGACAGTGAGTATCTTCTTGTAGTAGACATTAATTAACATGAATAATTTGTGTCATAGTCAAATCATGGAGGAGTTAAAGGGAAACTTCCAGACGCTCTCACAGGAGAGCAGACGGATTCAAAAGAAGACGAGGATAAAGGCAGTGATGATGAAGCTGATCCCCCTCAAGAGGAAGAAGAATTGAACTTATCTGATGATGAAGATGATCAGGTACTGTGAAAAGTTTCTGATTGGGGAGATTTTAAAAGGTGGCATTACTTGTAAAATATGTTTGTCACTTCTAAAGATTAATGTCACATGTGCATGTACAAGCTCATGCTGCTTTTATCAAGAACAGGTTAAGGAGGCTAGGGACATCCCCCAAGACATGGAATTTAATGTGCAAGAAATGTAAAATACCTTTCTTCACCAGTGATATTGAAATATCTGAAACTGAATTTAACCCTATCCAAATATTGAGTTATCACTGTCATTGGATTGTTGTATTCATGTCATGATGGAATAAGTTGTCTAATCATAGTCATTTGCTATCTTGACTATATATTGTCTTTGTTACTGGAAGCTTGCTGACATAATGACTAATTAATTGTGACGAGTATAATATGGATCTGAACAGAAGGCCAATGATGCCTCCGTACAGTAACATGCAATAAGTAGTAAACAAACATTCTATTTGCAGCCTGACATAGAGATGAACTGGAATATGATGCAATTTTTACCTGAAGCTGCTGCTTGCCAGACGAGCTTTAATGTAAGTACGGGTCAGAATTAATAAACATTAATGAGTGAAATTTATCTTCATAATTGCTATCTTTAAATATAATTTTAAAATTGCTCTTTGAAAATATATCAGTAAGTTAAAAACTGTGTGCAAAGAATTAAAATGGAAATAATTATCTTGTCTTACAATCATGTAGATTTTTATGCGGTGTATAGTCCACACAGTAATACTGTCAATTTAAAACAGCAGAATAAATGAATTCTACTGAATCTGAAACAAGATGCTCTGTTCAAAATCTGTATTATCTAACATCCAAATTAAAAACTATACTCAAGTAGTATATTATCGTATTATAAATAATAAATAGTATTTGTACGTAATCAATGCCTAACAGAAATATATATTACAGATGATCATTGCTGGATATATATTAGCTATATATAACTTCAACATTGAAGAACAGCGTCGACTGACACCAGGCAATACCCCAATACGTCGTCGAGGAGGCAGTCAAACTCAAGTAAAACTTGATGCTGCAACAACACCAGCGACAGTAGAATTTGCTCAGAAACTAGTTGATGGTGATCTCTCACAGCAGATGTTCTCGTGAGTGGTTATTTTATTGCACCGGTATTGAAAAAATTTAGTTTTTCTGGATAATTTTGAGTTATTTTCACTGAAATTTATAAATATGTTTTTATAAATGATAACATGCACAACATGGCTTGTAACAATAAATGGTGCTTGGCTTTGTTATTTGTTTGTAAACTGGACTACTTTAAAGACTACATTCCAGTTTGCTTCATACTGACTGTTAAATTTATGTTTGGTTGATTACCTAAGTCCGTAATTTCTTTAAATTAATTTTTTTTGATCAACTAATAAAGATAATATGATCCTGCAAGATGACAAAATTGGTAACATTATTTGTTACATTTTTCAGTATAGCTCAAAAAATTCAGAAGAAGTTATCCGGGACTCAAGGAGAAGATGCGGCTGAGTTTCCTGTACTTCCAGGATCTCATCTAAAACTGACAAAACCTGCGTTAGAGTTTATAAAAGCTGTTTGTAAGGTGAGTTAGCTGTTTGTAAGGTGAGTTAGATGTTTGTAAGGTGAGTTAGATGTTTGTAAGGTGAGTTAG
>JAOXYB010020737.1:0-14425 GCA_028565635.1 Phoronis ovalis | reverse complement strand
TTTGTAAGGTGAGTTAGATGTTTGTAAGGTGAGTTAGATGTTTGTAAGGTGAGTTAGCTGTTTGTAAGGTGAGTTAGCTGTTTGTAAGGTGAGTTAGATGTTTTTCTGTTTAAACTATTGCACTTGTTGCAGCTGTTTCTAAGACAAGTGTTATTGTCTCGCCTGCGAAGCAAAATGCGAGACACATGTATCCCTTTTCTGGCGGCTACATTAACATTTTGTCATAAGCTCTTCTCCTATACCACTTGCAGGAACTTCGTAAAATGTGACATTCTATTGGGATAGAGGACAAATAATCCAGAATCTATATGGCTGACTTCCGAAGGCTAGTCACATAATTCCATGGAATTCTTGTCCGCTTATTGATCTTAAGGCTATAACAGAATACCAACTAACCAACCAGTTTTGCACAAAATTATTTCATAAATGATGAGAAATGTAAGTAAATAAAAATCATATTTTTGCCTCTGTAGGTTCTTGAACTGGATCCAAACATCACGAATCAAGTCACAAGATTACGACGTAATTTATTGAAGCTTATTGGAGTTGGTGAATTCTCAGATGAGACTCTGTTTAAAGATCCGTGTTTATCATATATACTACCTGAGGTAAATTTCCTGCTAAAGTTTCACTACGCATAAATTTCTATAGATTTGATATAGATTTTATTTCTGATAATATTACCAGGAAATATAGGTAAGAGTGTTTTCCTCATGAAATGTATAGTAGTGGCAAATTTAAGTGATGGAAAGACAGCTGCATGTATAATCTTGAGAGCAGGCTACAAAGTACATCATGTCAGCTGGTTAATCAATAGGCATTTAAATCCTAAATTGATATAGTACATTAATACGTAACAAGTTAAAAACTGTTTTTGTAATCTTGTTACAGGTAATATGTAAGAGCTGCAATCATATCCGTGACCTTGACCTTTGTCGAGATCCATATACAGCAAAAGACAGTAGTGGAAAGTAAGTTTTGTTGTTTATATATTTACTTACATTTTTTTTTAGTGATTTGCAATATTAAGTGTCGAGCCTTTTGTACTCTCTTCCTTAGTTCTGATTACCTCTGGTGACTTCAATTTTATTCATGTAAAGGATTATCTATGAAAGTTATACTCAAAGAATTATAATGTGAAAAAAACCCAACTTTTAGCTGTGATTTGCAGTCAAATGATAGTATAATTTGTATGCTTACTTTTATTTGGAATAAATTGTACTCTTGACATTAATTTGTACTTTGGGTCTTTATTTTTACAGCACAGTGTGGTGTTGTTTCCAATGTAGATGCGAATATGACCTAGATGAGATAGAACAATCTTTAGTAGATGCTGTTAAAAGAAAATCAATGGCCTATGTATTGCAGGATTTGAAGTGCTCCAAATGTCATGGGGTGTGTTGTCAAGTATTCTAATTAAAAATGTTTATTTTTAATAGTATATTGTGTCAGAACACATGTGGTGATTGTATCCAGTTGAAAAATGTGAATACAAAAGCAGGATCTTTGTTATCTGCGATCTCCTAAAAAATTGCCACAATAAGTAATGATTTAATATTTTAATTATATCGCTGGTGTTAAACCAGGATAGAAAGATTGGATGAGGTGTAAATTTATTCTAGAAGTACTGTAATTAGAACTTTGAATTTTAAAGTATCATTTGTAACATTTTGTAGATCAAAGAAGCCAATATGACAACATATTGTACTTGTGGCGGAAATTTCATGAATATCATTTCACTGAATGATTACGGACAGACAATGAGAACATTTCAAAGTATTGCCAGGTACTGCCTATTTTTTGTAATGGGGTTAACCATATTAGTGTTCCTTAAATATGGTTTCTGTGCTTCAAATATTTGTAAAATCTAAAATTAAGCAGCCTTCCTATTTTTTTTTTGGTACTTTCTAGTTTATTCTTGAATAGGTCCTTATCTAGTCACAGTTTCAAGCCTCATCTAACAGACAGAGATTTCTTCCCAGTGTCACTCTGCTCAGAAACTGAGAAACTGCAGCTAAGAGCCTCAGAGTTTATTGAGTATTGTGGCAGAGGATTGAACCAAGAGCCTTACTGACAGAAGCCAAGCATCTATCGCATGAGCTAAAAGGGAACTACCCCATCATTTTTTAAGCCCAGTTACATTAGCATATTACTAAACAGTTAGTAAGTATCAGAAAGTATGATTTCACAGCTAGAACTATACTGGCTAATGATTGAAATGTCACACGTCAGTTTTGTTAATTTCTTTTTCCAGCCATTACAATATGGTACATTTGCAAGAAATGGTAGAGTGGGTAATACAGATGAATCCACACATTCAAGTGAAACTATAATGTTTTGTTAAGACTGTATGAAATGCATATGTAACGATAAATACATGTATAGACTTGAATCATGAGAATATTTTCATTATGGTGTTTCTAAGTTTGTGTCTGTTACCAATGATGCTGTGGACTGTAAACATTAAGTCGAAAGCTTTTTAAAGCTTAGTAGCTAGACACGAATATCATTATTGGAACAAAGCCAGTTAAAATTCAGATATCACTATTCAGACCATGAAAGATTAGAACAGATTTCAGCTTCTTTGTAGTTTTGTTTTTCCTTATTTAATGGATGATTCCCCAGTCAATAAGTCGGTGAACCTAGAGGAGGAAACAATATGTTTTTGTGAAACTTGATTAATTTTATGTCACACTTTTAAGTTTCTATTTTAAAAAAAAAACCTGGTTGGTCGACTCATTTCTACTGAAATACAAGGTCTCGCTGCTGAATTTTGTTTATATGGTACTTCTTGAAGATGCTTGCTTAAAGCCAACACTGCAGTAGCGAGTTTATTGTTTAAAACCTTTTAAAATTACTGAATTAGAATAAGAAATATCTGGAATATTGCTGCTTTCATAATTGTGAACTTTTATCCTACTGTACATGAAGTATATGTAGCAATGAAAAATATCGCGATGATCCAAGTTTTACAATAGCTTTGGTGTGCGTGGGAAAATCAATACAGGTGTGCATGTGATACTGTTTTTAAAACTGGCTTGTTGTAACCAAACCTGTGCATACTTCCTCTTGTATAATGTAGAGGAGTACAGTCAATGCCAAGATCAAAATTATATGACAGTGTTCATGCAATATTGTGAAAAAAGTCAGTTTGAATATAATTCATCTATTTATTTAAAATGTGTTCAACGTAAATGATTTGAATATAATGTGACATAAATATTCATGTGCTATTAAAATCTGTAGATTAATCTGAACTCTGAACTTTACAATTAACTGTAAACTGCATAGTTAGAATGACTGTGTAGTTATTCACTATATAATATCTATAATTGCACTTTCCCAGAATATACAGTTATTTTTTCTTAAACCTATGGAGACGGACAAAAATTACGGAGGGATTACAAAAAGTTGGGTTATTTTTTACCCAATTTAATGCACAATAGTTGTGGTGGGCATGATACTAACAATACACAACAGCATTTTCATGGAGAATTTTGTATACAATGTGCTTCATGGTTTATCAGAGCCGAGTTACAAAAATATGGGTCAGAATTTCAGTTGCATGCAACCAGTAATTCACAAGAACTTCCACTGTGCTACAAATGTTCAGCTACTGCTGAAATACATACATATCTTGGAGTATTTGAGTATTTTACATTTACAATGCAATATTATATATCAGAACCAAACATAAATAAGCATAGATTACATCACTTGTACATTACTATAGTTACCATCATTAGACATTGAAAAGAGGAACACAAAATTATCCCAGAAATATAGCAGCAGTGACAATTTGAATTCTGCGCAATGTGCATGTCTCAACTAGTTTTGCACAGTTTAGCATGATAAATATGTATACAAACTCCTATTGGATAAATAATAATAACTGTAACAACACAGTCACACAAATTATATATGGTAATCCATGCAGTGAGGCAAGCATATAAACAGTAATAGAAGTATGGAACAGCTCAAAACCTGCTTGCAGTTAATATCAGGAGGTGCATTCTGCAAAACTTATCAGTTGCTAGACCACTTTAAGATAAAAAGGTGCCTACCACCTGAGCCACAGTGACCCCTATGTATAAATATGCAGCAGGTATTCATTAATAATTGGAAAACATGTATTTTGACACAGAATTATTACTTGTAACGTTTGCAATAAGTGGACATTTATTCCTCAAGTCTGTACATTTTTTTTAATATCTGATGTTGGTAGTATAAAATATGCAAACTAAAACTACACAGGCCCAGATGTTGGAGACATTCACAAAACGTCATTCTGGCTTAATGTGCCACACATGGGAATGGACACCAAGAAACAATGAGTGCTACCAACATAATCTCATTAAGGACTGTATTTGAAAGTGAATAACAAATACAAAATCATTTGTGAAAAGTTGGTAGATGCATAATAGCCAACAATGTGTCTAAAAATTACACAAACAGTTTAGCATGATAAATATGTACTAGGCAAACTCCTTTAGATAAAAAATAAGGACTTTTGAAGGTAACTGTAACAACAAAGTCACACAAATTATATATGGTAATCCATGCAGTGAGGCATGCATATAAGCAGCAAAAAAAAAATGGAACAACTCAAAACTTGCTTACTGCTTTTACCAGGAGGTGCATTTTGCAATACATGTTACTTGCCCATTGATAAACCAACTTGGCACATCAAACTTTCCACCAGCATCAACCAACAAAAAATCAATCATGCCATTTACCAATATGCAGGACTGGTATAAAATAAATATTATAGCAAAAAAGGTGAATAATACCTCTAACAAAATACCATAATAATAATAAAGATATATTGCTACCAAATATTCTGCAACAATACCAATGTATTATAACAAGTTTGCCTAAGCACATAAAAGTACAATAATTAACAATAAGTCAAACTTCAACAGAGATCAACATATTCTTTATCGAACAATGTATGTATCAAATAAAGTTAATATCTAAATACTTCCTAAAAGAATTAAACAGAATCTTACATAAATACTGTTAACATGCTTAAGGTATAATGTCACACAATTTCAGTTAAATATTCTGAGTCTTCCAAAAATAACTAGTTATCCAAATTCCTAATATACCTCAGTGGCAGTCAAATTATTTTAGCCATAGTTAAATTTTCTTGTTTATGAATCCAAAATGTCTCAAAGGGGCTTTGTAAAACAAAATAAGAAAACAAATAAAACACAAGATCAGCATGAATATCAGCAGAAACAATTATAATATTCCATATTTTTCACCATGAGTAAACACTGTAAATTTCATGAAATTGAGAATTAATATTTTGACTAGGTTTCTGAAACATAGCGATATAGGCTTTGAAATTCTATGAAACATTTTACCCAAAATTACATAAGAAATTCAACTTAAAAGCGAAGGATCTAATTTAAAAATTTATACTAAATATAAACATGCATTTGCAAAATTTTTACCTCAACAAGTAAAACACAGACATGGTGAGTTTCAAACATCAAAAAGTTCCTATAACAAGGAAGTAACATACACCATTTTCTACTAGAATTTGTGAAGTGATGCTTTAAAAAAACCCATTTGGTAAAGAAATATATACAACTATGCCTTGTTCAGTATACTAGCTGCTATCATTTCCATTGGTCTGTGCTGTCTCTGGTATATGGAAGCCATTGTTCTGTTCTAGTTTATCTCCCGTTTTCACTAGACCAGTACTAATAACAGATTCATGCATCTGAAAAATATCAAAGTAATCCATTTAGCTTTCATTTTTGCAATCCAATACTGCAGAAACATAAAACTATCTCCCCTAATGACTTGGCAAAATAACTACATTAATTTACTATTAGCATCCTGATCTTCAACAATTTAACCCGATTTATGGGCAGATTTCATCATATGGCCCGTCGCCTTTATTCATTATTTTTCTAAGGATTCCTGATTAATATAGTATATTGGGAAGACACAACTGGTCACTAGGCAACCATATATCCATACATTTCTTCAACTATGAATGTATCACTTAAAAAACAAACAATAAAAACCTAAATAACCATTTAATAAATCAGGCATTGCAATGTCTTCTTTAGACACTTTTATTATAATGACACAAGATCAACGAAACAACTATCTAGAGAGAAATAATCTAGGAAAACATCACCATGCCATGAAACTCAAATGTACTTGTAAAACCAAATGGAGGCTTTCCTCCTTAATATGATTGGACACTTATTGTTTACGTCATTTCTACCCACCTGTCTCACATAATTTTGGCATTCTTGTGAAGCTTTTATTAATAAGTCTGCCTGTCCTTTCAGTAACCTGATATTCCAGGCAAAATTTTCAATAGCCTTGTTAAATTTCTTTCCTTTAAACCCAGCTTGTTGGCATTTTGTTGCTAGATCATCATGATTTTCAAGACCAGCTTGATGGCATGATAATAACTTGACATGGACAGCTTCATATTCTAACATGAAATCTTGGCATGCATCAACAAGCTGGAACAAAGGGACGATGACCAATGATATTCTAGATAACAAACATTTATCTCATCTGCATTTAGTGACCAATGACATTCGTTATAAGAAACCTTTATCTGCATTAAATGATCAAACTGTACTTCCACTACTTTCTCACATTTCACGGTTTAAAAAAATATTTTTGTAAAAGTTACTTTTTTCGAAGTCAGGACCGTTAAATAATTATACATGTCAGTAAAATTCATAAATATACTGAACACAGTTTGAAATTAATGCATGTGCTTTTGTATATTTCAAGAAAGATTAACTTATTGTTCTTATTGCACTGAAACACCAGAAAGCTTTTTATAAATAAGCTGCTACTGTCCTTTTTTCATAATTTTAGTGATATTTTTTTGAATATTATATTTATTCCAATTCACAACTTTAAGCAATGCAATCGGTAGGTAAGCTACTTAGAAAACAAAACCTGGATAATATAACTAAATTTAAAAAATACTCTTACTGAATTTAATGTTGTAACTGCCTTGCCCACAATTTCTGGGACAGTAGTACTGACTTCCAAATATGGATACTGAAAGCAAGAACAGAAATAGATTAATAAAAATTCATCTGGCGGTAATCAGTTCTACTAATCACAACTTGGTTGGACCAAGGTTTGCCTTTGTACGTGACATTTCTTTAAAAGTACTAAATGTAGTAGATATACTTGATTAAAATCAGAAATGAATTTGGTGCTGTATTACTTTGTCTAAAAATACTGCATATCACATCAAAAGTAACCCTTAAAAATAATTACGTTACCAAACTATAGTATATGACATTTGCCATAATTGTTTTTTGGCTGACACCGAAACTGGGCTACTATACTTTTCCTATTTTTGGTGCACATCTATTCTAGTTAATCGCGTGCTTCATCTCCTCTGGTGATGCACACGTTTTGACTTTTTTTCAGTTTATATCTAGGTACATGCATCTCAGCAGACATGAGTGTGGAACTTCGTGCACACTAGGATCTATCGTGTTTGTGATCAGAAAAAGTGATGCGGAAGAAGTAAGAAGTAGTGATCATAACAGGGATGAGATGATAATCAACAGAGCTGTTTATCAAGTTCACGAATAGAAAATGGCGACCTGAGAAGGATTCTAAAGTGTACTACTTCATATGGTGTACAGGAATACGCAGCATCACACAAGCAACAAATGAGAAATAAACGGACAAAATGCCTGATGCAGAATACCTGTTGTTGCAAATTAAGTACAACTCTGGGATCTTCTTCCAAGTTGGACATTCTTGTTGCAAGAAGACGGACACACTGTTTGATATTGGATATCTGTGATAAGCCACAGGATGTTTTAAACTCAGCTAAAGCATGGTGTATAGTTTCCCGTAACTCAACTGCATCCACCACTGCCTGTGAAGCAACCTGTGAGAATAGACGATATGTAGCTGGAATATCATACTTTGTAAATAAACACACAGGAACAAGCCAGTTTATCCCATTTTTGATTGTTAACTCTTGGAAAAAAGAAATTCTTTCTCCCCTTTCCATCATCCTGCCCTATGTATTTTCATTGATTGGCTAATGGCTATACAATTAAAAGTCAATTTCAAAGTAGGCATGTTTAAGGTTTTGTTGCGATGACCATCACTGACCTTGAAAGAGTCATCAACACTCTTCAATCCAACCATTTTGAGATTGGAGCTGGTCCTTCGGCTTCTTCCTTTTTTGACAGACATTCCTCTTTTATGTGGCTTCCCTCCACCACGCTTATTAGTTATAGCAATGTGAACAAACAGTGTACAGTTAGGGATTGGATCGCCTAGGTTGGACAGCAGACGGATGTGTCGATAACCTGCAAAGAAACAGTGTATTTGAAATGTCTACTTATACTTGGAATGCCAAGAAACTGTTCACAATGATTATCACTGATTGAAGTGATATAAGGCAGAAAGAAAAGAACAGGGCCTTTTTCAACTGCAGTTTTTGAATTTCAAAACCAACACTTGTGCAATGTAAAATGGCATACTTTGTACGAATGGAATTTATTCTACTGTAAAATAAATAAATTCATGACATTACTTTTCCATTTAGACACTATCAATTTGGCCAAAAACATTTCATATCTTTCCTCAGTCTCCACCTGAATTAGTGACTAGGAAGTTACAACCTGTTATAATTGAAACAGTATTTTACACAACGATAGATAAGATTGGATAAAAACACTTACAGGGATTATTGAAATATATTTACATTCCACTGTGACAGAATGAAAATTAGACAACAGATTACAGCAATCTGATTATATTTAGTACTGTAGCAAGTGCAACGACACCAAAGATTCAAATGAACTCTTTTTGATTCACTAATACTAGGATATAGAAAACCTAGGCTGGTACAAGTTACTTTCAATTGGTTTCATCCGTTAAAACCAAACAAGTAAAAATAAACCATCAGATATATGTAGCTGCTACTGTGCAATTCAAGCAGATAATATAAATAACATCAAGCAGTCTTTGATCAAACCGCCTAAGAATAATGCAGTTCCTATATAGCATTGTATTACTGTAAATTCTCAAGTAAATTCAACTCAGAATGTTGGCATCACACAAAGACGTAAATGTCTTGTTTGTGGCTCAAATTTCAGGAAATAAAATTCAAAACTGTCTGAACAAGACTTGAAATGTATCAAGTATGCAAACTAAAAAATATATTAACACTGAATCAATAATTAATAGTAAGATTACTTCCTAGAATACAACAAACACCCTATATATTTCATTAATGTTATTTTATTGTTGAGATTTGATTTCAAAAACTAAAAATCAATGAATTTAATATACAAAAACTAAATGCTATTTGCTTGAATATTTTATTTGAAAAAAATTACACTAATTACAGGTAAGCAAATTTAAACAAGTCTAATAAAAATTACAGAAAGATAATTCACCAGAATACTGCCTGGAGCACAGTCAAATGCCATGGTGATCTTTAGGTATAAAAAAAAAATTAAATTACCAGTATTTATTTTTACTATATCATGCAATGTCAGATATTTAAAATATTTCCTATGGATATAATCAATACATATAATTCTGTGGTGAGTACAAAAATCAGTTAAAAAAGTATGATTTTACTGTACTCAAAAATATATATCATGGGTCCATGAGCGGCGATGAATCATTCGAGTAGATTTACAGCAAATCATTAGATTGCAAATAACCTGCTGCATTTGAAATACATAATTTTTTATTGCTGTGTGGTTGGCACAAAGATGGGAGGTGAAAGTGAAGAAACTAAAAAGATACTACTGAAGAAACAATTTGTTAGCTTCTGTGAGGACACCACAGCACATGGTGTATCACACGTAGTCAACCCAAAGAATCATCTTATTTTTCGAGTTACCATGGTAACATTTTTTATAAGAGTTAAATATGCCACACATAACCAGTACTGCTTTGTGTAACAGTACAAAGTTGTCATGAAGAATAATTGATCATAAACTTAGTACATGCAAATTGTTTTATTGCCAACAGTACTTTGGTCAGTATTTTGTTAATCATATTAATATTTAAAAGAAATATTTAACTTGTGCTTTAGCCCTTTTCCTCTACAATGGGTTAGATTATTTCAAATTTTGTGCATTTCAGGTCTTCATTGTGTTTACAGCCATTAGTCTGGCAGCTTATGGAGTTTCAGAAGCAGTGAGAAAGTATAACAGCTACCCGTATGATCAACACCCCAGAACACATTTCATCAACCACAAGCTTTTCCCTAGCGTGACTTTCTGCAACATCAAAATATTCGATATTGAAAAACTTGATGGCCTCTATAGTCTATTCTACTCTTTTTTGAAATACTGTGTTACTATGGCTGTTCATTTTAAGGACGTGAACAGTATGATAGCATTGCGCTACATGGGAACTCCTGGTATGTACTATGAAAACATGAATCATTCAGAAGTTGCCTGGTTTAGCCATGATTTGAAGGACATGCTGATAGATTGCAAGTACGGCAAATATGATTGTGGCCTAGAAAATTTTACACATTTTCTAGATGCACAACGAGGAAACTCATGAGGATATTTCACATGCAGGAACAGGCATCGAAGATGGCCTTTCACTAATTCTATATCTCAACAGCGGCCACGAAGACGTTGAAGATATGTTTGGACGGCGGTATGACATCGGGAAAGCGAGATCTGCTGAAGGACTTCATGTTGTAGTCCATGCCCCAGAAACAAAACCAGATCCAACCGCTGAAGGTATAGATATTCTTCCGGGCCATTCAACTTCTCTTGGACTGCATCCATTGGTGGTACGTCGTCTTGCTACTCCTTATGAGTCTAACTGTACAGCACGACTAAAACTGAAAGGAACCCAGTACAACTATTCAACTACTGCATGCATTGATGTTTGTTTGCAAAGATACATTGCTAAACAGTGTAGCTGTAAAAGCATGCGCCTTCTTGCACATGAGCATCCAAATATTCCTTACTGTGGGTTTGTGAAATATGAAAACTGTACAGGAGAACGCCTGGAAAATAACATCCGATGTGAACTCCAAGCTATGGATGATTATGAGAATAAAGGGGAACGAAACTGCGACTGTCCACCCGAATGTGTTGCTTACTTCTACAAGTCGTCCCTGTCTCAGTCCTTCTGGCCAGCTAGAGATCTACAATTTGCTTTCTTCAGGAAATATATTGAGCCACATCCTGAATGGCGATCATACAAAATGGCAGAACATCACAATCTCACTGATCTAGTGAATAAAGCCATAATTCGAAGAAATTTCTTGCGTCTCAATGTTTATTTCGATACTCAAACTTTAGACGAGATTGAATTCACTGCAAGTTATCCATATACAATGTTGATAGCAGACATCGGTGGTTCCCTTGGTTTCTATGCTGGAATGTCAATTATAACAGCATATGAAACCATGATATTTATTGGGAAACTCATCTTGCTGGCTCTGCGTAAGAAAAACCAAGTAGGTCACACTGATGTCCAAAAACACACTCCCAAACAATTTTGTGCAGAAAAAAACAACCAACTACCGGAAGTGGCTACTATTTCTTAGGGCTAAAAGTTTAAGAAACTGATTGCTTTTAATTTTGGAATTTTAAATTTTTTATAAAAACATAGATTTGGTTTGTTATTGTGTACATGTTCCCTAATGCATACAATTATATTTAAATTTTATTTAATATTTCATCATTTAGCTACATCTTTGAATGATTTTCACTAATGGATTCATAAGCAAATTTCTTTCCTACATATAGTGGTAAGAAAATATACAGGAAACCTGCAGCAGAGAGGTGTTGAAAATTGAACTAAAACAACTTAAAATTATTTGCTAGAATTCGATCATTTTTATGCAACTGAGCAAACCTTGAACAGAAAAAGTCGGCTAGAAATCACCATCTTTTGTACCAACCAACCAATCAAAACATTAAGCACATATTTTATGACACTTCAACCAGAAAAGCCTATTAGGAATTCTTAAATTCTACATGGCTTTTAAACTTAAATCGAAAATAGCCAATTAAGAATTTTTTTGAAACACCACAGCATATAATAAGACAGAGACTGTTTTGTTAAAAAATTCTTAATTTTTTATGAAATGTTACAGCAAATAATCTAAAAAGGAATTTCTCGATGATAATGTCTAAAAGTAAAGGGTTGTCAACCACATACTGTAATAAAATGACATAATTTTAATATTTATTTTGAATATTGTATATACATTTTACTTAATATTTACTTATTGTGTCAAAGTACAGCTTATGCTTAGATGTGTCTTGTATGAAAACGAAATAAAAATTTGTAATAAATTAAATTTGTGCTGTATAGCTACATTTATATTGCAAAAGTTGTGTATTGTAAAACATACTTTGACTAATTGAAATTATTTTACTTTGTTACGATTACAGCATTAATTATATCAAATAAATGTCTGATCAAATATCCTTACTATTTAATGAAGTGTATTATTTTGTTATTTTCATTTTTAACTAAGCATTGTACATTTAATATATACATCTTACGGTCAATTTAGTTTTTATGACGATTTCATTTGCAAAATCACAAATTAAAGATAACAAATTTTGATATATCCTTCTCAAATTATGCAAAGTTGCATACAATACTTGTCACTTCATTAAACACTTTTTTTGGTTATTTATTATTACCAACTTCTCTTAAACTGAATATCAAACCACAAGCAGTTCATTATTTACCAGAAAAAAGAATAGATTCTTAGTTTTTAAAAAAAAGTTGCATTAAAACCGGTTTTTACACTTATTTTCTAAATTTTGTCTTTATCTACATCATTCCGCAAATAATTTAAAATACAAAATGACATAATTATCACTGATAAAATATACCAACCTGTTTGCATACATTCTAGAGGTATGGAGTATTGAGCAATAAATTCATCTCCAATGAAATCATCATCCAGCACAGTAAACCGTACAAGAGCCAACTCAGGTAATGTAACATCAAATTCAAAGCTTTCATCGAATATTGGGTTATAACCTAGAACAATACAACAAGAAGTATTAATTAATGTTATGTTTAGGAGCAATAGATGTCATGAATGAAAATCACATGGTTCTCAAGTTTAAAAATTTGTAACTCAACTGTTGAGTCACGTCATTAAATAAATGATAACCCCCAAACACTACTTTTTACTACATTTTGCATCTCCATGTGACCATCCTTACTCAAGTATCTAGGAAACACACGCACATGGTAAGCATCAACATACAAGTCAGTTTATAAAACTATTCAGAAGCACTGAATCTGATAACTGCCTTCAAGTAGCATAATACATAAGTTCAACAGACTACATTTTCTCAGTTTTGTTGACACATTTCAACTGTACTGCTTTATTATCCTACCATTATTAAGCATGGTTCTTGTCCGACTTTCAGCACAGTCTGTTGGAATACCAAACACTTCAATTATCACATAGGGATCCGTAACATTTCCTTTGGCACCGGAGGCTTTTGGCTTTGGAAACTGATGTCCACTGATTATCTGAACAAATAGCAATACAAAAGTTAATGCAAAATTTTGTCCAAAACTAAATATTACTAAAAGTACCAGTAGTAATATAGAGATTGTGTTCATCTTTCAAGACATTCATTATAAAAGTCTTTCCTCTTTGTAGTTACCCGAACATCAAGCAATCTTATAAGGCTATGCTATATTGTAGGAAGATCATATGTTCAGAAGCACTTAAAATTCTTCTTTTTTTTTAAGTACGCTGTAAAGTTTTAATTTTTGGAAAATTTAAACTGAGCACAATTTCTAACAACTACTGACTAACAACTTTATATTTCACTTTGTAAGAGCTTAAAGTCACTCACAAACGTGAATGAATTACAGGTAATTTTGCTAGTACTTACTCTTAAATGCAGCACTTGTGGCGTCACACCAGGAATGGAGTCTTTTGTGTGGGCGTTGAAGTAAGTAATTTGTTCTCTCATCACAGCAGGCTTCAGTACATAACCACAGTTACCATTCTGTTTGAATCTTGCATCATTCAGGTCCATCATTATACCAGGATTCTGGTAGTTCATGCCAACTAACAGAAGCAAATATGTCAAACAGTAATTGACACAAGATGTCTAACATAATATTTTGATACATGCATGGTCAGTGCTGTCCGAAATATTATTATCCCAGATACAGGAACTAAGAAGATTGTTCATAGGAAATCCTCCTGGAGGTTAACCTCTGTTCATACAGACTGGTGATGAAATTATCTTATATGCACTTGATTAGATACTCCGTTTATTAATCTGATTTAGCACAGCATAGCTTCAAATCTGGCCCTGAATAACAACAATTACACCTAATCTAACAAGACAACGACGATTCAAAGAATCATCATTGTACGCTGTTTAAATTGGCTATTTGAGCGAAAGGAATTGCATAT
>JAOXYB010020726.1:0-17442 GCA_028565635.1 Phoronis ovalis | reverse complement strand
GGCCATGTTTGTTTGCGAGATGTTGGCTCGCAATAATAGCTTTTGCTTTTGTCGGATCATCTTCATATTTGGTACAGAGTAAGTACTGGTCAAAGTAGATATAGGATATAAGTTTGACCCGATTATTTCGAACATGGCCGACTGGCGGCCATGTTTGTACCCGAGAGTGCACCTTGCGTTGCGAGCATCTCGGGAAAGACGAAACGTTGACTTGACGATTCGAAGGTGGATTCACAAAGCCCATAGGCCAGGTGACATTTCAAAGTGACCTTGAGAAGTAGGTCAAATGCCGATGCGAATCTTTGACATTTTTGTGCGTAATACTTTCTTGGTCGCGCAATAACTGCTTCAGTTTTTATCCGATCAACTTTATGTTTGGTACAGGATAAATACATGTCAAAATGCAGACCGTCAGTAATTTCTATGTGGATTGCCTTCAAGATGGCCGACTGGCGGCCATGTTTTTTCCTGATAGTGCACGTTACGTTGCGCCCATTTCGGGAAAGACGAAGCGATGACTGAACGACTCGAAGGTGGATTCATGAAGGCTATAGGTTGATGAGCGTATTAGGCCAGGTAACATTTCAAAGTGACCTTGAAAAGTAGATCAAATTCTGATACGAATCTTCGACATTTTTTGTTGTGCATAGCATTTCTTTGTCTCGCAATGACTGCTTCAATTTTTATCGTATCAGCTTTATGTTGGTACAGGCTAAATGCTGGTCAAAGTGCAGATCGGCTGTAATTTTGACCTGGATAACTTCCAAGATGGCCATTTTTGTTCACGAGATGCTGGCTCGCAATAACAGCTTTGGTTTTTGTCGGACCATCTTCATATTCAGTACAGGATAAGTACAGATCAAAGTACAGGTCAGACATAATTTTGACCCCAATTACTTCCAACATGGCCGACTAGCGACCATGTTATTGTTCTGAAAATCTGCTTCATTTTTTACCCCATCAGCCTCACACTCGATACAGGACTGGTACCAAAATATGGGACAAGTATATTATCACTTGTATCACTTCAAAGATGGCCATTAACTGGTGGCCATGTTTGTTCTCGAGATGGTACATCGCAGTAACAATTTTTATCTGATCAGGTTCATATTAGGTACATAGTTAGCACAGGTCAATGTTCAAGTTAGGTGTAAGTTTGACTCGTATTACTTCCAATATGGCCAATTAACTGGTGACCAGGTTTGTTCCCAAGAAAACAACACATTGTGCAACTTTCCAGAGACTAAGCTTTGACTGGCAATTCGAAGGTTGGTTCATGAAAGTCCGAGATAGGTAGATGGGTGTATTAGGCTAGGTGAGACTTTAGAATGACCTTGTAAAGTTGGTTAAAGGCAGATCCAATTTGAAATTTTTTGTGTAACAGTATATAGGACAGTTGCAATTTTGACTTGGATCGTATCTAAAATGGCAAAATGGTGGCCATGTTTGTTTCCGAGATGGCACATTGCAATAACAACTTCAGTTTTTATCCGATTAACTTCATATATTCAATAAAGTACAGGTCAGATGCAATTTTTACCTGGATTACTTCCAATATGACCGACAAGTGGCTATGTTTATTCCCGAAGCCACGTTACATCACATTGTGCCACTTTCCAGAAAGATGAAGCATTGACTGGCTGATTTGAATGTGGATTTGTGTACATACAACAGGAAATACCTTCGACGTTTGGAAGTACTTGTATGCATTATGATTCTGAGAACGACCTACGAAATCAGACACAAGTACTCACCAATCACTTGAATGTTATGGGCATCTGTTACAAATGAAGTACCACTATATCACAGGGTCGGGTCTCATTTTGTTACAAACGGTAATAAAATATTTATAAAAGAGATGTTGAATTAAGTCCAACACCCTAGCTTGCAGCTAGGAACTCGAATATGTCTCAGATTTATAGATTCTTCTCATTTCTAAAATGTCAGAAAAAATGAAAAATTTCTGGCATTTGAAATTTAGAAAGTCATAACTTTTGAAGGATAAAAATGTTTAAAGTTAATTTTGGCCAAATTTCAACTTTGTATCTACAGGGGCGTTGGACTTGTATTCTAAACTACGTTTTTACCCAAATTGCTTCCTTACTAATTACGTAATCATGTGACCGATTAGTAAAGTAATTTTTGAATTCAGCTGCTTTCTGTCAGCAGAGGTAGTTGCTAGTTCACAATTTTGTCAAAGCTGGTAGTTGAAACTTGCAAGATGGTATTAGAGCTGGTAGTGGGAACTGTAAGATGTTATAAATCTTTACATTTCACCATGCTGTTATGCAGTATAAGTTATAGTTTAAATTATAACACATAGTTTACTTCAACTGTTGTTGTATTTTGGTTACAGACCATGCCATGCCAAATTGTAAAGTATGTTAAAAGTAATTTTTCAATCGTATAAAAGTACAAATCCTATTAAAATGACAGCTATGAAGATCAAAATAAATGTACAACTCAATTATTTCTAGTCTGAATGCAATTTAAAATAAAAATACTAAAATTGCTAATATCATTTTTTCTCAGCACCATGCACTATCTCAAACTTTGCATGATTTTAAACCAATGTTGTTTTTTTTTAAAACTTACTCTAACATGTACACCAGAAAGATAATCGAGCTTGTGTCCTTTAATTGTGTTAATCTCGCCTAAAATTTCACATTACATACAATTTTGTAAAAATAATAATATTGTATACAACAGATCGAATTCATGCAAAATATAAGAACACTTTCACTGAAAAAAATTGCCTGAACAACAGTAATACAAAATAGTACAAAAGATAAATACTGCTGTTTATATTTTAATTCATTGTAGAGTCAGGATTCTAAAATCTACTGTCTTGCAAAATCCAATTCAATGTTCATAACATCTGTCAGCACACAATTTCATCTTTCAAATTTCATACCTAGACAAAATTACTTTTTGTATTTGCATATAATATCAAACCTATTTTTTGAAGCATGTTCTTAAATCTACACATCACAAAAGCCTTTTTTGATTGTCCTACGTATTTTTCTTTCAGTAGAGATATCTAGAGGTAAAACTATAGTTTCACCATTCAAATGAACCAAACCTGTCTTCTTGGACTTTTCTGTGATAAAATCTGCTTTATGTGTGATCACAAATAACTTTGTACCCGGCTCTGAAACAAACAAAAAAAACAATGATATGAATACCCCATTGCACCTATATCAGCTTATTTCAATATACTACAGTACAAAAACTCTTTGCC
Organism: Phoronis ovalis; assembly: GCA_028565635.1. Taxonomy (NCBI): domain Eukaryota; kingdom Metazoa; phylum Phoronida; family Phoronidae; genus Phoronis; species Phoronis ovalis. The sequence continues at coordinate 14,201 of JAOXYB010020726.1, read as the reverse complement.
AAAGTTGAAGTTTATTCGCTATCGAACATATTGAAATCATCCTGTCGATGTCCAATATTTACAATTACAGTGTGGAAGGAAGGAAGGAAGATCTCTTGAACACCAATTTATTTGACAGTTTAGGAGTTACCATATGAAATAAGGCTAGATATGCAACTTACTTGAACTGGTGATCACATTGCATTCACAGGTTGAAGGAATTTCATACTTCACATATTTTCCAACCCATAATTTATACTCTGGACGAAGGTCCGCCATTACTTTTATTGGGAAGCTGTGAGCGTTTTTACTACGCATACGGATTTTATAAGCTACAAAACAGCAGCAAAAAAATGACTAGGGTTAAAATTTAACTTAAACTAAACATAACAGATCTTAATCAATTCAAAATTAAAGTGGTTCATAGTTCCTGAACAAGTTATGTGATTCGTCTTTCATGTGCACCTGCTTCATATATGATGTAACAACAATCCAAATTTCTATTTATAAGCCTTATACAGACACTTTTAAATTACAAAAGATATAATATTGCATAGAACTGCCGGATGTTAGAACCCAGGCTTTGAGAAGTCGATTGATCAATCAACTTACTGTGATTGGACTTGCAAACTGCTTCTGCAAGTTCATCAAATGGTAAAGTTACACCCGAGCATGTAGGACACTTTTCTTCACCAATTTCATGTTTAAATTCTTCTGCAGTATCTACACCAGGGAAAGAAGGAGGGAGTCGCACTTGCTCTCCAGATTTCAAAGCATTTTCAAGTTCCTCTCCTAAGTAGAAAATACTTTAATTGACTGATAGCACACATGTTGCAGCAGATAAGAGTTGTACATCTACACACAAACTAATACTTTCAGAGTTATCGAACTGTCTAAATGGCAAGGAGTTAGCCAAAAACTTAAACACTGAATGACAGTTACAAATTCCTGCAGTTTTGTACCTGTCAGCCTAGGCAAATCTTCTTTTGTATTAACCCTTCCAGTTTTTAACGGATGTTTGGGAGGCACGCGAACTTGCAGTCCAAGCTTGTTTGCCACCTCAAGATCTTCTCCAGTCAACACAGGTATTTCTTCTTTTGTACCACATATTTTTCTTAGTTTGTACTTGGTCACAGCAAATTGCTCTACAAATTTACCATATACAACCAATGTAGGATAGAGGAAACAGGTGATTGATACTTTATGAAATTTTTTTTTTTTTCAAAACGAAACTGTACAAAGCTGTGCTTGCAAAAAACTGGTCTACACTAAACACTTACGAACATTTAAAAATTACTTTCTATACACAATGCACACTTTCAAAAATAAAGTTTTGTGTCAAATAACACTGTAAAAATCAGTTTTTGGTATAGTTTAAGAGTAAATGTTCAAAATATATACTGATCAACTCAGTACACAAAAATTTAATTATTCACATTACCCTCCCTAATTAACTAAAGTCACATAATATAATCATCCCTATGTTACCTGTCTCATAATAGTCATAAATTCTAACAGTTGCAGGTTTGGCATCTTCTACCTCAAAAAGTTGTTCTATGCCAAAACTAAAGCATTTTTCTACATCGTTGTACTGAAAAAAGTGAATAAAATTAAATAATCAGTGAATGAATGAATGGACACATCAATCAACAGACAAAAAACAGATCTAATAAAAATAAAAACAGCTATAAAGCTAGACCAAAAAGAAACCTTGTTTAACGGGCACGACCACTTCAAATTCTGGTGTTTTCACTTTTTAAAAAAAAAACCTTGTTTAACAGGCGCAACTATTTCAAATTTTGGCATTTTAATTTTTTAAAATAACCTTCTTTATTTTGTTTCATTATGGGCTTTCACCCGTTACACTTTTTTTAAATAATGAAAGTACAAAAAAATGCCTGACCAACTTTGGCTTTTGCATGCTAAATAACTTTTTTTTGATGTGGCCTAATTTGTCTTAAATAATTCTCTTCTTTAGATCCATTAATTATCAAAATCTGAACTTTATAACAAAAATTGCAAGTAATTCATAAGAAGACTACAGCATTTGATTTCTCTTTCAAATTCCTTTTATGTATATCACCCATGATTCAACTAGTTTGATAGATTACTTTAACAACTTAATATAAATCACAAATCTTGCCAAAAGAAAGTTTGCAAACTAGTAAGTTGAAGAGAACATTATTTTAGAATACAATTAAATAGTTTATTTTATTTCACTACGTACCTCGTCAAAATAAAAGTTTACAAACTGCTCATCGATTTCATAACGTTTCAGGTTAACAGTACTGTCCTCCATAAGAATTTGTAGAGACTTCTTATTAGGAATCCAGCCAGAAACCATCTTTACCTCAACCACTGCCATATTGGATGCACCATCATCACCCTGGTATCTGGAATAAATGGAAAATGACGTTTGTACACAAGATACAACACATTTAATCTTAAGACAAATTTAAAATTATTGAATGCCAACCAAAGGAAAAAAATTCTATTGTGCAGAATTTTACAATGTTTATGTCCCATCTACAAATTTCTGGTGTCCCTATGTACTACAAGGCTTTAGCTTCACAAAACACATGATTATACATTCAAATGGATACCAATTCTGCTGTGTGACATGTATTGTTCATCTCAGCATGACAATTAAAAGTCACTGTGGATTCAATTCAGATTTTCAAAACACTCAAAGCACGTACTATATTTCGTGCAATACTTACTTAGCACAGACTTTCAGTCGTCTTAGCTCTCTGCAGCTTTCATTAGGAAGAGGTGGGATTCTTAGTACATCAACATCAACATTAAACATTGGTGTGGCTTTGGTAAAATTCTGTATGTTGTATTTTGCATTAGCCTAAAATATATAAACATACCATATCCATAATATCTTTACTAAAACATGTATAGCAGTACATACTTTTATATGGGTCTGTGACATAAGAATGATAACAGAGAATGCCATTTCCATTTTTAAGGTTTATAAAATTAATGTAGATGTAAAGAACTTCACACAGGAAGTTTAAAATCCTTCTATTCAATTTTGCATTTACCAGTAGAAGTTCCTGCTACCGAATATTGTTCAGTAAATGACCAAAAATTTAATTTGATTTACAAGCACAGAAAGTCAGGTAATTTGATTGACCATGTTTTGCCACATGAAATCTATTGCTATCAGACAAATAAAGCACAGCAAATTAATTATCAGCAACGCATCAATGGCATTATGTCTTTGCTGTTGCATATCAATTGGTACATGGAATGAGTAACAAAGAACATTTGTAACTTTTGTATTTAAGCTCCATGAAAGGTGACTAATAATTAGGGTTACCTGAAACAGAGCACAGCCAGTGCCCCAAGCTGTAAATTCCACAACTGTTGGTAAATCTTCGATGGGAGTTGAATAAACAACCAAACTGTTCCGTAATTCATCAGAAACGGTAAAACGATTGATTGATTTGGGTGTTTTCACAGCCATGTCAATATTGACACCATCACTATATGCCGCAGATGCAAACTTGGCTAAGGCTTGCAAAGCAATCACAGTATCCTACAAAATATACATTATATTCTAAAATGCATTTAGAAAAAAAAATGTAGTAACCTAACACTAATATTAATCCAGAAAGCATGGATGTGTTTTGATGATTTTGAAAGTAAGACCTGTCTGTATGTAGTTTTGTAAATTAAACTACAGCATGAACATTTTTTTTATAATCTTTACCTGTGTAGAAGCAAATCCTCCATAAGCATTACGTTGCTGACTTAACCAACGCATAACTGGTAAAGCATTAGCAAGAGCATTTTCATCCCCACTTGATAAATAGGCTAACAAAGCGTACGCTGTCATTTCAACAGCAGCTGGATTGTTTGTACCATAGGGGCGGAAGTAATCATTTGATGATTTAGTATTCTTTGGATTTTCCCAATGTTTCTGCCCATCTGAAAATATGGTTAATTAATAATGGTTGGCTTAAAATCAGTAGGATCCATTCCTAAAATGCAATTTCTAAATTTCACCACTATGGGATATTGGTGTTCACAAATGAGTCGCAACTGATTTCATGTCATATCGAATAGTATCTTTTGTTTATGAAATGATATTTATTGCGCTGCAAATATTAAAATATAGTTCTTTCTAAATTCCTTAAAAAATGTAAGAGTGTAACAGCAATGATTCTAAAAGGTTTATAAATTGTTACCAACGGTGAATGAAATCAATAAATGTTACATAGCATGAGCCACCAAAACACACGATTTTTAGTTGTTTACAAAAACTACACAATGTTACAAATCTGCCTTATTTTCCTATAGTTGTGTAAAAAAGCATGTGTTAAATATAGATACCTTTTTCAATAGCTAGCTCTTCCAGTAATGTCATATATTCTATTCTCTTGGGACTCTCTGGATCATAAAGAGTATAAACATATGCCATCAAAGATGCTGTATAAGGATCTGTAACCTCCTGAATATTCAAACACTGGATAGCATTGTAGATTATCTCATCCTGAAATTCGTAACCCAATAAACTATTCGTGTGCTCTCGTTAGTGGACAAATTTAATAAATAACAAGTTTGATTCGTTAACTTCCTTGTGAAATGTGGTTAATAAAATCCATTGCGTTGGTTTTTATAGGCAATGCAGTGCGAATTATTAATTTAACTGAAATGTAACACCAATGTGTCAAATATACTATATTTAGACCTTAGACCTTGAACCTCTGTGTAAAAGTTTTGAAAACGACAGTTCTGCCAGTTTTTCCTAGACCATTTTGGTTAGCATAGCTCTTTATAGACTATGTATCAAACTCAGCAAAGTGAAGAAATGTGAGCATACACTCACCTCTTTATCTGTTTCCGCTTCCAACATTGCAATAACTACATAAGCAGTAAGTGTTGCTGGACTGTCACTATCACTTGCTAAGCCACCTTTCATGTATTTACTTAGAACACGGCCAACAGAGTTAAAGCAGCCATTTTCAAGCTGATGAGATTTAAACCAGTCTGTGCTCTGCTGCAAAACTTTGTCATCAATATAAATGAACTGCTTGGCCTAAAAAATAAGTACAGAAAATTATTATACCAACTTCATGAATTACTCCTTCATTTATGGAGAAAATTTCAAATGTATGTAATATATAATTCAGTAATCTATGTAAAAAACTAACAAAATGTTTCCAGCTTATGGGTAATTACAGTGCTGGGGAACCTGGTAATTTTCTTCCATTTTTTTGGTAGATAGTATCTTAATTTGGGTATTTTCTGATGTCAGCAAGTTCTACTTGAAACATTAGTTTGGGTTTGCTTGCATTAAAATAAACTGGCACAATTTTCTTGATTTCATAGGTTAGCACTACACAAATTTTAACTGGCAGTGTTTTAGAGGATGAACACACCTACAACACAATATAATAAAAGCAATTGTGCTCAAATTAATATTTACATTAACATTACAATAGAGGTACACCGTGTATGTACTGGGACTTCCTGCTCCAATGTAAATACTGAATCTTTACAATGTCCAATTATATAATTTCTTATAATTACCTGGGCAAAACATTTGACTACAAAAGCAGTTAACCACATACTGCCTGAATCGTCTCTTGTTCCAAACGCACTGTACGAGCCATCAGGATGTTTGTATGTTAATTCACGCTGATAACCTATAGCAGCATAATACAGAATTATTATTAGCAACACGGCCATGCAGCAGAATAATACAACAATATTACAAGAAACATTATCAAGTAGTTGAACACAACACAAACATTATTACAAGAAACCTCACCAAAATGACATGGCTCTCTGATATAGAGTGAGTGATTGGAAATTTATACATTCACAACCCTATTTGTTAGAATTATTTTTAGTCTCTTTCAGTATTAATTATTAATGAATTAGAACTATCAGTCAAATAACAATCAGACGTACTGATATGTGTTAAGTTGGATGGAGTATTACATACACATTAATTACTACAGAAGAAAACTGTATACATTTTTGAAACTAAGATTAAGATTCGACTGCCACATACCAATTCTCATGAACTCTTTGGCTTTTTCTTCAATCACATAGTTTACTTGATTTGTGTTTGTCAAATACTGCATAACAAATATATTTGGTGCAAAATTAACCATGTTCTGTTCCCCACATCCATATGGCATATGCAGCAGGTTATCCAAATTTGAAAGAGTAGGTCCCATGACATCACCTGAAAAATTTGAAGCAATTAATAAAAACAGATTCACAGCAACTAGTAACAACTGAAAACTTATTTCTTTAATAATTTCTATAAGAGGTATAAGCAAAAATATTCAACTTTTACATACTCAATTCAGTGGTGGCTAAAAAACCTCAGCAAGAAATGTTTTGTTTTTGTTTATTTCCTAGAAGTATCCTAAAAACAATGTTATATGGTGTTCAAATTAGGAAATATAATCATCCAGACATGTACTTTGCATGCAATTTCGTTTCATTATACACAAGAAACTATTACAATATTAAGCAAGTGATGTAATGATACTAATGCTGATGTAAGGCTAAACATACCAACAATAGTGAAATATCCTCTGGCAGAATCCTGGACCACATCAGATGGTAAAACAAACTCAATTTTTTCACTGAACTCGCCATCTACTCCATCTAAATAAAATTAAAAAAAAAAAATGATCCTTATATGTATATGTATACAAATCTATACAAAGTCTTTAATATTATCAGGACACTTTCAGCAGTGTTAATTGGATACAAATTGCTACCTCCCATATTTTAAATCAGACCGAATGAGAAGAAAGACGCAAAGGATATAATCTATTTCCTGGCCTTCAGGAGAGGACAGCTGTCCAGTACAGATGAAGTTGTTGTGATTATATCAAAATGTTTGTTTGTAAGCTTGTTGAAGTTTATTAATCTGTAAATAATTAATTATATTATTTAAACTCAAACTGGATCAGAATAGAATGGATATTTTTTTCAACGGAGGGAACACATTGTTACGGTTGAGATGCATGTAATACACCAAAAAATATGAATCATATTTAAAAGAGACAAATACACATGCAGTTTTTTCCAAAATAGCCATACTAACATCACTGACAGAAGGAAGTTGATAATACCTTTATCTGGACAAAAGAAAGTACTGTAAGTGTACTCTTGAGGCAGCCCCTCAGCTTCAACTAAGAGTTCTCGGATCACTGCATCTCTAGCCCCAGTGGCTGAGCTAAATCTTTTTCCTTTGCAAACAGCGGGGTCGTCAATAGAAGTTGCCTAAGAACAGAAAATCAATAAGTTTCAATGAGATTTGTGAAAATTGTTCGATTTAATATGTTGTTAATGATGCATGACTATTTAAGATTTCTTTACGCTTGCAGTAAAGTGACAAAGAATTCCCCTGAAAAATGTACATGATGTTAATTCCTAACTCTTCATAGTATGTACATACACCAGTATACTGTACTAATGTTGATTAGTTACTAATTGACTCTTATGTACATATGCCAGTATACTGTACTAATGTTGATTAGTTACTAATTGACGTGGATACATGTTACTTTATTTTACAACAAGGAAATCAAACAACTATAAATTCTCTTTTACCTGTTGTTACGCCTTTATGCATAATTATAAGGACAAGAGCATAACATAATAAACACAATACATACTTTTGAAGAGCTGTGATGACTGCAAAACAAAGTAAATCTTGCAAAGTATCTCAGGGAATAGAATACACAAGCAACCAATAAGTACCTCAAAGGTGATGGTTAGTCAACTTGTATATATAATTTATATATAATTATACATACCGACACGGTTATGTTAACACTGCCAAGTCGTTTAGGTACAACTCTAAACTTGTGTGTTGTTGACTCCTGGCCACAGACACATACATCTACTGAAGTCTGTTTGTCCAATCTTTCATAACCACCATCTAAACTTCTCTTCAGCTTCAAGTTGACCTGAGAAATGGTAAAAATTAGTTTAATGAATTTTAGATGAAACCAGAAAAGCACGAATTATATTTACAAGACAAATATTCAATGCCATTGTTTGATACTTATCAGAGAACAAAACTTGTTTGACCTTTTTGACAGTAAAATAAACAGATAGACAAATCCAAATGAAAGAATATATCAATATAAACTTTATAAACATCCTATTTATTTCCCTATAAATATGCCATGCGACCTGTGCCGAAGTAAATTTAGGTTAAATAATATTTTTTTTAAATGCAAAATTTAAAAGAATATAACTTAGAAACCCTTCAATCTACATAGCTGATACTTGGCACAAATAATCTTGCCAAATACAAGCACAACTGTTAATTTAATTAATATAATACATAGTACATATAAGTACAAGAAACTTACGGCCAAGCAGTCATCCAGATAGTTGAATACTGAAATAAGTACAGGAACTTTTTCTCCTCGCACTACTGAATATGGTAAATTAAAAGACGTGAAAAATGGCTGGAAGGCTTTTAACGATGTCACAGAAGAGACTCCTAGGCCAGTTTCTGTATTGGTGCAAAATGTACTTCCAACCCACTCAGTAATGGTGTGTGGAACTTTTTTTTCTAATGTAACTTCACCATCTTCTCTGTAAGGCATAAAACAGTGACACTGTGAAGTTTTGACATAATTGATCTGTACAACAGAACAGGATAAACACAAAATGCAGATGATGCAATGTAATACCACAGATAGGCATTTCTTATATGCTCTTTTAAAGCCAATTTTGTACAATTGCAGCCTCAGCTGTTAGTCTACTAGACAGGGATATAATAGCCTCTTTGAAATATTTTGAAAAATGGTTTTGTTTAAAGTTGGTTGCTCTAATGAGTTAATTACTGCATTTGCACTCTATTCAATTTGTAAGAACATTGACACCAAAACTTCATACTAACAAAGCTGAAACAAATTCTGACAAAACAGGATTAGTACAAAATGAAGCAGTTACGATCCATTTCAAAAACTTTAAAAAGCAAAACTCATTAGAGCTATGAAACAAACTTGTTTAAATATTAAGGAGTTCAATAAACAAAACAATTGTTTTATGTATCCTCCCTTTTACAGTGTTATGGTAAGAGAATTGTTCTAAAAAATATGATGTAGGTAAATATAAACACAACGCATTGTAATAACTATTAAAATTGACCTGTTGTCAATCAAGAAATATTTCTAGGTGCCCTGAAAACAAAACCAATAACTTCACCTAATATTTCATACAGGTCACAGCAGTAAATCAAGTGGTGATAGAAAAGTGAAGTGATATATTGCAAGCAAAGACCACAAGAGGCACAAATGTTCAAAAGCTTTAAGTAGATAAGTGAAAACACACCGAAACACAAAACCAATGAGACTTTCAACAACTATACATGATAACCCAGGATCCCACCATCTCACAATCGTATGAAACTGAAATTGCCTCACTATAGGAAAAATAATAAATGCTTATGGTACAAAAGGCTAGGAAGGTTGGATCATCTAGCATAAAAGGTACAACTTTGAAAACATCTTATAACAGAACCACCCAGAACTTTAAAAGATCTTTTCCGTCCACATAGCAGCCCTACCTTGAATAGAAGCCAACTATTTTTAATACAATAACATTTATTCATATAGAACCATTCCCATGAATAAAAACACCAATTCTAAAATGCAGTATTTATCCCAATAGAAGGCTTCCGTTGAACAGAAGGCCACATTTTAAAGTGCAAGTATTTTGTACAAAAATAAGTACTGTCTTTCTTTTGCACTTATGAGCAGTGTGGCAAACAGCAAAGAACATGTAACTCTATCGGCAACACATGTGCCACTACCATACAACTCGAGCATTCTTTGAGCCACACAGACTTCCAAAGTCAAAGCACAAATAAGCAAAAAGCATGCAAAGAAAAACAACATAAAGGAAGACATTTACCCAATAAACTGTATATCCCACAACCAGGTCTCAGGAAAGTAGTTCCTTAAAAGTATGGGGGTTGAGGATTTTATAACAGAGGTATCAGCAGCAAATAAAGGTCCATGCTCAAAGAATAATGAGGGCATGCTATTCATGAAATTTGAAGAATCCCCTGGAAGACAGAGAGCAAGACATCACATGCAGACAATGTAAAACATAACGGTAATAACTGTAACAGTTTTTAACTATGGATATTTTTACTTGTACACTGCTCTCTTTTTCCAAATGTTCATGTGTTGAACAGTTGCACATTCAGTTATGGAGAACACTGAATATATAAAATCATGATGAGTTTGGATTATCATAAAAATATCCATAGTTAAATATAATGCAACAAATTAAACAAGGGTTGACCAGATAGCCTACCCTATTCTCTCTAAATCCCAAAGCCAAGTTTCGGGGAAATATGAACGCAAGTTAACAGCTGAGCCAGCTTTTTCTTTTGGTATTTCGTTCGTATTCTCAGGTTTAGCATCCACTGCAGTCATAGACACTGGAATTGGACTATCAACAATTTCAGGACCTGTGAGTAATAATTAAATTCTGAATCATATCATTTCATTACACAGTAGGTCTGGCCTTCCAATTGAAAAACTTTTTGTGTTTGTGTTATAGTACTCAAAATGTCCTCAGATTAATTGACTCTCAACATGCAAGTCAAAAATGATTTTTAAGACTAAACACTAATTTAGTCGAGTGACTCTGAATTCTGTGATTGATCAGGTCCTATTCCCAAATCATATACGTCCCATGTTAATTTGACAATGCAGTAATTTTGAAATATTTCAGTGGTGTTACTACAAATAAGATTTCAGTATAACTAGGTACCTCCTCTGGCATATGGCATCATGATGAACTTGGTGCATGGTCGAGTTTGTAATGTCAGATCAGTAATGGCAATCATTCCTTCTTCCTAAACAAAATGGAAGCCATTTTTTTAATATGTTTAGCATCACATGCACATCATATCCAAAAAAGAGTTATTATAGATATAAAGAAGCCTATGAATACTATTTGAAAAAGCACTTCTCAAGAAGGTTACGTTCCTAAAATTTAGAAGCCGTTTATTTAGCTACTTTATTTTCAGTTTTGCAGACTCCACTACTGGCAATACATGTACAGAGTCAACCAGATTGTGTTACATAAAAAGCAAAAGATAGTAATTTATGACACTTTTCTAATTACAGTTAGTATTAGAAGTACATGAGAGTTAAATCAGCATTTACACACAGTAAAACAGTAATAATTTTGTGAATAGAATGTTCCATATTCTACTGTGTAAATTTGGAGAACGTAAATGAAATTTCAACATTAAGTTGAGATTCTTTTAAAAGCAAAAGCAAATTTTGTGAATGCGCTGAATTCTAGACTACAGTCTCTGATATTCTCTCTGGTGGATGAGACTTGAAACTTCAGCTAGACAAGTTCTCATTGGACAAGTACAAACCTCAAATGCCTGTAAAGAATCATAATAATTGGATTGTGTTGGAAACCATATAGATCGTTTTTTACGTAATATCTCATCTGTTTCTGAATCCCCATTACCAACTCCTGTAAGCGCTTCCTCTTCAAACGGAACAGGACCAGGACCGACTGGATCTGAAAATGTTATATTTACGTATGTTGTTAGACAAGCTGCTTTCCAGTGTTTTACAGAGAACTTGAAATAATGTTTTCACATTAATTGCTTCTGTTTATTATAATTAACTTTGTGTATCCACCAACAACTTGTGTATTAAATGCTGTCGCACCAGTATGCACGTACTGCCTTTTATGACTCAAAAGCTGGTAACAGAATCAGAACAATTGTTGCTTAAATTTTTATCCTTTCATGCTTAGCCTAGTTAAATAAATAATTCGAGGATCAACATATTTTAGATAGCTGGTTGGTTACTTGCCAACGAAACACTTACCAACACGTGGCCTCGGAAATTCTAGGACTTCTTTTCTTTGCTTATCACAATAATTATCTCTCCCTCTCCAATAATGTCCAGGCTTAATGTCATATCCTGTTAGCTGTTCAAATACACGAGCCAATGTTAACTGATTGCTTGATTTTAAAATGTGTACACTTTTGTCGACAACTCCAACAGCACACAGTGAGTTTGGAGTAGCTTTCAATTGCAGGGTGGTACTTTCACCAGGGCGAACCTTTTCATCAGAAAAAGTCATTTCCACCTGAAAATAAAACACGACTGCCACGTACAATTCTTCATGTTCACAGTTATGTTTCTCCTCCATGCTCATCTCATGACAAGCACATGACAAGGGAATTCGTAGCCTAAAGATATAGTTGCTACAAGTACAAAGTTAAGTCAACATGAAAATGCTAAATAATCCTGATTTCTACAATTATGGCACGTGAAATTGGCAAAATGTCATACATGTATATATATAAAATACGGTGTATATATTTTCAATGAATACTACACTTAGTCAACCAGAATTATGTTCCGTTGTTGACTATTTTGACCACGAGTGATATACCTTATTTCCCAGGCATTTTGTAACATGAAGTTGCTTTGAATCGGCAACCACCTCCCCATCCTCTCGAGTGTAATAAATCAGTAAACGAGACATTGGTGCCATCTCTGGGGTTATGGTGAAGTGAAATTTAAAATGGCCAACATGTCCTGGTAATGTTATATTGGCCTTTCTGTCATCCACCCAAAAATATGGCACTGAAAAAAATTACATAGAGCTTGTACATCAGCAGTAAAAAGATTTATTATGCCTCTGTAATAAATATTCTTTGAACTACTAAGCTTCAAGAAGTTTATGCATGTTTAGAACAACAGATATTTAGCAAATAACTTTCAGTCACTGCCATTTATAATAAACCATATCAATTCAAAGTTATGTATTTCTTAAACTTAAAACACCAGCTAAAGTTGGATAATTTTTCTGATTCTAGATTATAATCCAATTTAAAAGCTTTATTAGATATAAGCAAATTTCATCATGAAAACAACAGTCCAACTACTACTACTACTACTGCTACCACAGTCAAAGGTAGGACTTTATTCAGGTCAAAATTACAGCCCATCTGCACTTTGACCAGTATTTAGCCTGTACCAAATATAATGTTATGCACAACAAAAAATGTCGAAGATTCGTATCGGAATTTGACCTACTTTTCAAGGTCACTTTGAAATGTCACCTGGCCTAATACGCCCATCGGAACGGGCGAAACGTAACATGCACTCTCGGGAACAAACAGGACCACCAGTCGGCCATCTTGAAAGTGATCTACGTCAACTTTACAGACGGTCTGCATTTTGAGCTGTATTTACCCTGTACCAAATATAAAGCTGATCAGATAAAAACCGAAGCAGTTATTGTGCGACAAAGAAAGTGTTACACACAACAAAAAATGTCAAAGATTCATATCGGCATTTGACCTACTTATCAAGGTCAATTTGAAATGTCACTTGGCCTAATACACCCACCAACCTATGTCCTTCGTGAATCCACCTTCAAATCGTCCAATCATCGATTCGTCTTTCCCAAAATGGGCGCAACGTAACATGCACTCTCGGGTACAAACATGGCCAACAGTCAGCCATGTTAGAAGTAATCAGGGTCAAACTTATATCAGACCGGGTGACGTGTACTTTGACCAGTACTTACCCTGTACCTAATAGGAATATGATTCGACAAAAACAAAAGCTATTATTGCAAGCTAACATCGAGAACAAACACGGTTGCCAGTCAGCCATCTTGGAAGTTATCCAAGTCAAAATTACTGCCTATTTGCATTTTGACCTGTATTTATCCTGTACCAAATATAAAGCTGATCGGATAAAAACTGAAGCAGTTAATTATTGCGCAACAAAAATTTCAAAGATTCGTATCGACATTTGACCTACTTCTCAAGGTCAATGTCACCTGGCCTAATACGCCCACCAACCCATGGCCTTTGTGAATCCACCTTCGTATCGTCAAGTCGACGCTTCGTATTTCCTGAAATGGGCGCAATCGGCCATGTTGGAAGTACATGAGGGATACTTTACTGCATGTGAGCTACCGCTCTAGCCAACAGTCTACATCGGTAGTAGTAGTTAACACGATTATATAACCAGCTGCTAAGTAAACAGGCTGTGGTTTCACTCTGAATAGGCTCCTATAATTGCCCTCAATTATTGTTAGCTGCAGCTCAGCGGTTTTCTAACCAGTGCCATAAACTCATTTTTTGTTCAACACATTAAACACAATTTGGAGAACAGATTATTTTTTTTTACAAAAAAAGATGTTGTAATAAACTT
>JAOXYB010020715.1:0-17446 GCA_028565635.1 Phoronis ovalis | reverse complement strand
ATGGCTGCATCATTTTGTTTTGATCAAGATCGCATTTTGGATTTTATGCTGATGTGCTGTTGAATCATTGATTAAGTCATTTGAATACGGGAATATAAGAAGCGGAGTAGTCAAGGAATAGGCAGAAGCAAAAAGTTTTGTGGAATATAATAGGGAAGTAAGTGTTTTCGAACTTCGGCCTATCTGAGATATGAGCCGGTCATGACCCTTACAGACAAGCCGTAAGGCTGTCCATAGTAAGGGTCATGCTTGCAGGACTATGTTTATGCATGACAGATAGAATTCCCAAATGAAGTCGAAGGGATTAACAATTTTTATGTCTAGCTCCAAGTCTAAGTAAACTGTAACATTTGATTCTGCTCAGTATAAATACTATTCTAATTATTTATTAATGCATATGTTTTGTGTTTCAGATAGTTTACGTAATCGAGTTTGAAATGTCAGCTAGAAGTCAGATTCAGAAAGAAGTTCTTAAATTGTATAAAGAACTTGTACAAATTACCAAAGACAAGCCAAGTCTTAATGCACTTGTTAAAACAAAATTTAGAGAAAACTCTGAAATACCAAAATCTGATGTGTTTAGGATTGAGTCATTTCTAAGACAAGGACAAAGGCAATTAATAACTCTTCAAGGAAAAGGTGTTCAATCAGGTGGCAGGTTCACAGTACTAGACCCTACAAAGACAGGTTGACAACTGTGAAAGTATTAAGCCCTTTGATTGTGTTGTATCTTGTATTAAAAAAATTAAGAAAATGGCAGTCATCAAGTCTATCTATAGTCGAATACTTGCAAACTTTCCCCAGGACATGGAATTTGTATTTGCATATGGATCAGCTGTTTTTCAGCAAATGGGACACGTAGATAAGTCAAAAAACATGCTAGATTTTATATTTGCTGTAAACAATCCACTAAAATGGCATCAGGAAAATATTCAAAGAAATCCGTCTCATTATTCATTTCTGAGACATTTTGGTGCAAAACGAGTTTCAAAAATTCAAGAGAAATATGGTGCTCATGTATATTTTAATACTCTTGTACCGTGTGAAGATCGTCTGATAAAATATGGTGTTATAAGCACACACAGACTTGTTGCAGATTTGTTAGACTGGGACACACTATATGTAAGTGGACGATTACATAAGCCAGTTCGTATTTTACGTGAACCGAACTTGGATAAATTACATACTGCTTTAAGTATAAATCGACAAAGTGCCTTGCATGCTGCGCTGTTACTTCTACCGGATACATTTACAGAAGTTGAATTATATACTAAAATAGCAAGTTTGTCATATTCTGGAGATTTTCGCATGGCTATTGGTGGCGAAGATAAAAACAAAGTGCATAACATTGTGAAACCAAATACTGAAGCATTTCGAGAATTATATGAATCAATCCTCGACAGTCAGGAACATTTATTCTGGAACAAATCAGAAGGTTTATTTGAGCAGTACTTGAGTCATGTGACACAACACCACCATTTGAATATGTTACCAAAAACAGTTCAGTTAGGATTGGTTGCTTATAGAAATATGGATGGTCGTGCAAGAGATACTGAAGAGGTTTTAAAAAGTTTAGCTCACGATAGTAGATGTGATGAAATCATAGGTAAATGTATCAGTGGGATTGTGAAAAATTCGAGTTTAACACAATCTGTTAAAGGAATTTTTACTGGTGGTGTAACTAAATCGGTTAGGTATGGGTATCAGAAATTAAAGAAGTGGTGGAAAAGTCGTTAATTGATATTACAGATCAAGTCATCACCATGCCACTCCCATGATGGTTATTACTGACTGCAACAAAATGCTACTTCATGTCATAGAATTGTGATATTTCGTTTATTAAGAAACCATGCAGGCAGCATACAAAGCCTTCGGAGTTGTTGCCTTATCAATTGTACATGGAGATTGGCTTGTATAAAACAAAGCTTAACTGTACACACAAGGGTATTTGGACGCACAAATACCCGGAAAAGATGATTACACAACCATGTTTCATATTTCCTTATCTGCTCTAGGCATTTATTTGTGCGTCTAAATGGTTTTCAAGCAGTTGCAAAATTTATTAACCGAATTACTCATCCTACATATTGAATGATTTAAGACAGAAATTAACCGAGTTTCAACTTGAGCAATTATTGTAAGAATGTTATAGACCTTGTGGTGCACCCTTCAGTATTGTACCCTCTGGTGCATGGGTGATGTAAGAACACTTGTAATGAAAGCATTATAAACTTGATTTTTTTGCTATAAAAGAATGAATTTATCCAGAAAAATGAAATATTGCACAGGGGATCGGATGTTTTAAACATACTGAAAAATGTTTTTTGAAACAGTAAGCAAACAGCAAAAGATCCCACAACAAACTAAATCAGAATCTATAGACAAGTTTAGGACACAACTTTCCTTCATTTGTGATGATCCGGAAACACTTTAGTTAAGTGTAAGGTGCCATCTACTGGAAATCTCTACAACTATACTTCAGATGGTTAATTATTTCAAAAAACATCAACATTTAAAAAAGTCTGAGCAACATCACATGGAAGCAACTAAAAAAGCACATGAAATACGAAGATAATTACAAATATTGCAAGCTAACAGTTAATTAACATTTCATGCATCTTTTACCGTGTAATTATTATGTAATTTGATAATTGTGAGTAAATCCTGTAAAACAATCTCTTCCAGTTATATCCAATAGCATTATCCCAGCTTGAGAAAATTAATTAATAGGTTAAAGAGTATTTTAAAAGATTTATTAGAGGACAAGAATAATCCTTTAACATTAAAACAAAACATTTGACAATTACATTTACTGCTGCAAAACATTCTTGAGAATAGCACCACCACTGGGCGTGGAACTCCTAGAACTTGGTCCACTGCCTTGTCCAGGTTCAGAAGCACTTAAAACTGGTGCCGCACTGAATGTTGGTAATGCTGACATTAATAAATGCGACTCCCCATGAGATTGTATCTCACCAAGTTGGACTGGTAAAGAGGCATGTTTAGGAGCAGAAAATGGATTAAATGCGGGTCGTTGTTGATGATGTTTTTGTTGTTCTTCTTTAACCATATCATCCACCGGCAGCTTAACTTTCGGTTTTGGTGTTGACTCTTTCTCCAGGAAATTGACAAACAGTTCGGAAAAAGACTGAAAAAAAAATGTATAGTTCTAAATATTATTCCACGGTAAGGTGGTTAATGGTTTAGATTTTAACAGTGGCCATATTGCCACTACAAATGCAAGTTAAAAGTTTAGTAATTTACCTTGTCAGGCAATCCTCTTGCAGGTGATGTTGGAGGTGTCGGTGCCGACTTCCTCCAAAGACTTCCTAACCAACCACTGCCTCCACTTTCTGCTCCAATCTAAAAACAAAATACCAGAATATGCATTTCCATTCAGTAACAGTTGCATTAACCAAAATTATATTTTAGTACAAAGCTATCATAATTTGAGTTCCACAGAAGAATTTGATATGCATTTAAGTCTTGTTGTTTGAACAAAAAAGTAGATCATGTAGTAAGGAGACTGTGTACTATATTTGCAAAAGTGTGATCAGAGCTGAAAATAGTTTCAAAACTACTAGATATTTCTATTGGTTTCCTTAATTAAGGTATGGTAACTGTGGATTCAAAATTACTATTTTTGAGAGGTATACTTCTGTTGACAGCAACCACATTATGGCAGTAAAATCAGAGTTGCTTAAAATACTTCCACAATGAACATACCTTCTGCAATTCTTCATGCGAAAAATTAAGAACACTTCCGATTAATCTTAGCACATCAATTTGTTTTCTTGAAGGAGCACTAAAATAGCCGATGAATAAGTTCTTGATGACGAGCCTGAAAGAATGATAACCAAGAATTAAAATAGGAATAAACATCTACACAAAACATACTTGTCTAGAAAAAAAAACGATATTCGTGAGCAGTTTACAACAAAAAGTTTATGTAAGATTTTAAAATTCATGCAATGTTTTGCATGGACATTATATAATATATATGTGCTTAACAAAGAGAAATTTTTATGCTTCTTTGAAGTTAAACAAAACTCTAACTGATAAAAGTGGAGGTGGTTCATTTAATATCAGCTAATAAAAATATTCAGTTCTTCTTACTTATCTACTTTTGCTTCTGTACTAGTATTGAGTGTATGTACTTTGTCCTCGGCTTCCTTTAACTGACTCTCACGAATGTGCACTAAAAGTATACAGCAAAAACAGTCAGTCACAATTCGTACTATTATTAAATTACAAAAGTGAAATTTTTTTACTAGTATTACGCATTAATCCAAATTACACATAAATCTCCTAACAATTTTAAAACCATTGAATAATCCTTTTGCCCATTTTTCAATTTCTGCTTTGTTTTGCCTGTAGACATGTTTGAGTTGCTTTAAGTGGAAGCAGTCCAATGTTCACAGTTGCCTGAATATCTATGGCTTTATTATATAACAACAAAGCGATGGCATTCTTCAGTAAGACAAAGTGCCCCCTATGTATGTTAGCCGCATCTGTATATCCATAATGGCAATACGATTCTACATAACTGCGTAACATTCGACTTTTAGACCTTGCATGCTGTTAGTCGTTACAACCTACAGTCTGCTGAGTGTCACATAGGCACTGAATTCTACAGTTCATCAGTACCTGATGTAATACTCACAGATGATAGGCTAATATTCTAGCATGCTCTAAATAGTGTCTTTAGTTATCTAGACTGGGTTGAATAGTCTATAAGTATTACATCACTTCATGGAAATCATTCCTATCTATGGCAAAATCAGTTAAAAAGGAGACTTTCTGTTATATGTTTTATAAACAGAAGGGGCATGTTTTGAGCATCATATCACTCATAAATGAGATTATCTTATCCCTCAACATATGACGGCTTGATGGTAATATTCAAAAGACCCCAGTAAGATATTTAACTGGAAACTCATGTTGGGAAATAATGAGCTATATATATATATATATATAGCAACTTATTATGTAGGTCTTCTTTGGATTACAATAAGTTTATTAACAATGTCTCACAATTAAAATTCTGAGCAATAACTTTAATGTTTGATACACAAGCCAGACCACTCTATTCAGGAAAGGACTTTCAACCCAATGCACAAGTTTTGTATGCAAGGCACTCACTGAATACACTTCTGAACCAAAATGCATTGCATTACTGTTTGTTAGTAGATTAGTTGCAACATTCTTACAATCCCAACTAGTAATTTGAGGTTTTAACAGTTTAACTCAACAATTACCAGCTGAGATTACAAGAACATTCATACAAGTTACGTGTTACATACAAAACAGCCAAAGCATGCCAGTTAATTAATACATTATAATTCATATGTAGCATGTTAAAAGTATATGTAAAGGTTAATGCTAAAACAATTGCAGCAAAACAGATTTAAAGCATTACAGCAACTTGTCTGAATAATGACTCTTATTTGGGAATGTAATGTGGAGAAAGGGCCGACAAAAAATGAACAACTCCAAAATCAAATACAACCTAGAATAATCTTCCTAGCAACAAACAGAAACAATCAAGACAATCTCATAATTATATATGGGTTATATATCACCAGGATCATAAACACATAGGTTGCATTGAAGTCCATTTGAAAACAAAACTGATTTTTTAATATGAATACTATATATATATTATAAAATTTTTCATGTAAGAAGCCAAACAGCAGATCATAGCTATCAAGACTCCCATTTTCTAGATTGTTTTCTTCATGGTTTTTATTTCAACAGAAAACTCTCATAAAAAATCATTTCCTAGAGAGAAATTCTGCCAACATGGCAGGTACATGTATGGAACAATTCTTACACAACAATGCATTAGAAGGAATTGACAGTTAATTCTAGATTACAATTAACAAGCATAAAACATCCATGCAACATGCAAGAAATTAGTACAAACTATTCTATTCAGACTGCTAGATCACTGTGATGTCGGGAAGGTTACATTAGTGCTGTGTGGTACACCATTACTATAATACCAGACTGGAACCTGAGACTACAGTATATACTCAGAATTACCAGCTGATATTACAGCAAAAGGATGACATATAAAGCCATGCAGTGCAACATTAAATTAGTACTGGATACAACACCATGCAATGTTAAAACTACTGATTCAGAACAGATTTTGATGTTTTCATTTGAAAACAGGTTACCATGGGAACAGATGGGAGTTATAAGTGAAAATATCTTTATATCAGCATATAAATTTATATTTCATTGCAAATTCTTAGAAGAAATATTGCAAAGACATGGATTACTGTGACATAAAAAAGCACAAGGATCAAAGTTGTTCCTCAGTGTTATAAAGAAGACTACTACATATTGTTAGTGTCATGCCAATTTAAAACAGCAAAACATGCACACAGTACAAGTTTTCGAATTGCTAATATAGTGTCTAGTTGTAAGAAAATTTCAACAACAAAAGTACAGAATTAACAGTACACAAAAAGCACACCGAAACTATTTCCATACTACATATAGTTTCAGACAATTTCTGCCATGCTTGGTTGAAAATTAGTAGACAACCAGAGATCCATCGAACAGATCTGGATCCAAAAAAACCTCATCCTCAATATTAAAATGTGCAATTAATACATTTATCTTAGTCGCTGCAATTCCCAGAAGGAATGGCAAAGCATTTACGAAGTTAGTTACAAAACTTGAATGCAAACAAGTTAGGTAAAGTTTGCGAAATTTCTAGTGTTAGTTGTTAGTAAGGCAGTATTAGTAGAACCCCTGCTGATAACCATGAGAATATACTATTTCACTCAGAATTACCAGCTGAGATTAGACAAACACTACGACATATACAACATGCTTTTAGTCTGAGCTCTAGACAACATCAATAATGGCAGTGATGCTTAGAATGGATCAACATGAATGAACGAAAATAATTACACACTACAATCAGTTCTCATCATTATTTTCTT
Source organism: Phoronis ovalis (assembly GCA_028565635.1). NCBI lineage: Eukaryota > Metazoa > Phoronida > Phoronidae > Phoronis > Phoronis ovalis. Next base: position 10,487 of record JAOXYB010020715.1, on the reverse strand, counting down.
AAAACTACAACAGGCACAATGAAGGCGAGCAGCTCTTTCGACTGAAACTAGTATAATGTTGAGCAGAAGCAGTTAAATTGTTATGTTGTTAGGTATGCCAATGCTTCCTTAAGTTTGTTAATAGATATCACATTGCATACTGTTTACCTTCTTGTTTTAGTGCTGATATAGTATCTTCTTTACGGTCCAATTCTTCACTCAGTCTTTGAGCCGCTTCTAATGCATCTGACTGTTCAACCAGTTCATTCTACAACAACAGATACCCAGTTGTGTTATATTAATCTTATAACATCCATCTATCAACAAGTTTTGATTAAATTTTTGTGAAGATAGACAGATATCCAGTTTCCTGGATAAACAATAGTTCCCCAGTAAAGTGACTATGATGTTGACAACTTTTCTTATAAGTTTAGAGTTTTTGGACTGCATTTGACTATATTTTATCTATACATACTATTCAGATGAAGTGTTCTGGTGATAGAAATAACATCTACAATCATGTAAAAGAATTTTTCATGTGAATATTATAACAAATAGTGAGTTAAGCAGTACCTTCAAATCAGCAACTTGCTTCTTAAGTTCAATACATTCTTCTTGATAGTTATTCAGTTGCGTCTGATAGCGTTCGTTCTCTGCTGTTTTTTCTGCCTCTTTCTCAACTTGGAACTGTTCTAGCACCATCTGTAGGTTGTTAAGGGAGTGTGCATATTGCTGTGTTTGTTCTTGACTAGCTTGAAGTTGTAGAACGGCTTGGTCTCTTTGGCTGGCAATTTGGTGCAGCTGTGTTTGCAGATTGTCAAGTTGTTGACTGGCTTGAAGGCTGCAATAAAGTACAATTCTCCATAGACAACATGGCAAAAAATATAAAAATGAATGTAAAACAACATACCTACAACACATTGTCAAGTACAACAAACTGATCCAAGTAAATCACATGTTGTGATCATTGCCGCTGATAGTGGTAACATGCACAGTGACTAACAGTGCTATGCATCTCCAGCATAAGAAATTGAATTCAACAGGACAGAAATGATTCCTTTCATTCCAAGTGCCAAGTTTCTTGTGTAACTGATTGTACTAGTTAATCATTATATAGGGTAAGCTTAGTAGGTTATAACACAGCAAGAAAGACAGACATGGAATATATGAAAATTCCTGTCCTGATCAAAATTTGATTAGCCTTACTTAACACTTTCCACAGCAGTTGATGAAGACAAGGCTTTCTCTTCAGCTACTGCTAGTCGGTTTCTTAGCGCCTTCTCCCTAGCTTCTGCTTCTAGAGCTTCTCTTGTATAACCTTCTTCAATCTATGTATTAAAAAAAACACCAATGAAACAATACAAAAACAAAAGCTGCAAGCGCTATAACACTGGGACGAAAACCATGAATACTCATGGATCAAAATATAAGTCGCTGTCTGCAGTATTTACTTTAAAATAGTTAACGGTGGATCCGAGGAACAAGATGCATTTAAATTTTTTTGCAGCATGCACTGTAACATCACGAGTTACATTCACTTGTAGCCTAAAACTTATACCTCCTCAAGAATCGCAGACAGCCACTGTAATCAGTCCATGCATCTCATTCGAGATCTGATTGCATACCTGAATAAGATGTTCCCTGAGCCTGGCTAATTCTTTGGTCAGCTTTTGGACCTGACCTGAAAGACCTTCATTTTGTTGTACAAGATAAGAATTGTCCACCTGTCTTTGTTGCAAAGCTAGTAAGACCTGGTCCCTTTCTTGTTGGAATTGTTGTGCTTGCTTCTGCATTGCTTCACTCTCCCTTACTAATCGATCAACTTCAATTTTTTCACCACCTACTCGATCCTAAAAGGAATATCAGACACACATGTAATCCTCCTACACAGAACCTATGTATTCTTTTTCAAGTTTCCTGAATTGTGTTCTCATTCACAAATAGTACATGCAGTGGAAAAACTACAAGCCCATCAAGCACATATTTATTGAACATTACTTAAATACTAATTTTGCTATATCCTAGCTAACAATTAATAATGTACTCACGAGGAAAATCTAAATTTATTTATAAATATTTGCAGTATATACATTATGTTTTAACATGTGTTCTAGTAACAATAATTAACGATAAATTTAAGCTTAAAACTTCATTTTATCGCAGTTAAGGTATATTCATTGCTGATGACCTCTGGAGGACGCAGAACACCAGCTAGTAATTTGTAACATTTACAGCTAGATCATACGGCATAAGACGAAAAATGCTATCTATGAAATCCTAATACCAATAATAATTTTACGAACCTGCAACATTTGACTTAAAGTTTGAACTTTCTCCTTTAATGCATTGATCTCAAAGTCTTTCTCCCTCACTGACAAAGTCATTTTACTGTTTATCTCTTTCAGCATAATACTTTCTGAATCTTGCTCTGTTGATTTGTTTGCCCATGTTTGCTGGTCAGACTGGAGATCTTGCAACTCTGTTTCTAAGCCTTGTAATTGGAATGTTAGACTTTCAAGTTGCTTGCGGAGACTGTTGTTTTCTGACTCTTTTGACTGGATTGTGTTATCTTTTTGATTTAGCTGTTGCAACATGTCACCAACCACATTATCCTAAAACAATATATTCTGTTTATTATGAGAAACAACAGTCTTTTTACACCAAAACAGGATGCGAGGAAGTTCAAACTAACCCATACGTTCATTAATAGAATTAATTTAAAACTGTTCAGATATGTTAGAAAGATTTATCATCATCCTTATTAAATATGGCAAATACTTACTTTTTCTAACAAGGCCTGTTTCTGTTTATGCAATTTCTCCTTCATTTCTTCTACTTCAAGACATTTAGAATCAAACTCAGATTTTGGCACAGGTGCTCCACTCTTCTCTTTCTCAGCTAAACTGTCTAAACGTGTTTGAAAATCTACACATTTGTTACGGAAAAGTAACAATTCACTTTGTGTGTTGACTAATGTCTGTTTATTTTCCTCAAACTGTTGTGACAGCTGAGTAAACTGTTGTTGTAAAGTTTCAAATTTATGAATTTCATCTTGGAGACACGCACTTAATCGATTAATTTCGCCATAATACATTTGTGATTCTTGATGTTTTTGGTTTATTAATGCAGTAAACTGCTCACGCTCTGTCTGATAGGAATTTAATTGCTTCCTAAAATTTTCTCGTTCCTGTAGTAAAGAAGCTACCTGTGTTGAGTCAGTGTGTTGCCCTAGTGTTGGAGATCCAGGATTTGAAGTTTTTTGTAAAACTTCTAAAAGTGATTTATTCCTATTGTGAAGGGATTCAATTTCCAAATCTTTCTCTCGTATGAGTCGTGACAACTTCTGAACAGCTTCTTTAGTCATTTCTGTATTTGGATTATTAGATATTTTATTAAGTAATTCCTGGTTATCTTGCTGTAGCTTAGACAATGCAGCCTTTTCGGCGGAAACTACATTCATTAAACGATGAACCTCATTCTTGAGAGAACTACATTCTCGTGTCTTCTCGTTTAAAACAGACATTATTTGTTCCTTTTCCATTTGCAACAGTTTCTCTACATTCTGTAATCTATGTAGTTCTGTCAAGGTGTTATCACCATATACTGATAATGATTTACTATCTAACATGTTCAGTAATGCAGCATTATTGTCTCTCAATTCAGAAATAATTTCATCCTTGTCTCTGATAATTTTTCTCATTTCTTTAATTTCATCTGAAACTGAATCTTTTTCAACATTCATTTCCCCAGCATCGGTAAAATCTGCAGAACCACCTTGCATTGCTTCTGAAATGTGACGACGACTTGGAGAATGAAGAACTGACTTTTCCAGCTTTTCTAAGGTGTCTCTTAATTCATTACTTTTCAGTTCTAAATTTTGTTCTGAGGTATCTAACTTATCACTTAGTAGTTCAATATCCTGCTCTTTACAATTTATTTCCTGCTTTAAAGTTTCGCAATGCTTACTAAGTTTTTCTAGTTCTTGTCGATTTTGACTCTGAAGTTCTCCAATTTGTCTCTGCAATGTTTCTGTAAACAAGCTCTTTTCTCTTACAGATGTCTCAAGTTTTGAAATGTATTGGTCTTTTTCATGAATGGATTGGTCAATATCAGATTCAATGTAGCTGCTGTTTTTAGCATCAGAGCCACCATCACGTCTGTTGATAACATTCCTGTCATTTAGTTTACTAGACAAACTTTGTTGTTTCAGTTCGAACTTATCTGTTTCTTTAATACTGAGCTGCTGTTCCAGGCCAGCAATAGTGATTCCATGTCTTTCTAAAGTTTCTTTTGACTGGTTTAATTTTAAGATATTTTCAGCTTTTTCCTCATTTAATTGTGTAATACCAGCATCACGCTCCTGAATAATCTCGGTCAACTGTAAAATTTCGGTTTCTTTTTCGTATAATGTTTCGTTTAGAGTAGTTATTTCAGACTCCAGATCAGTAATAACATCCAAAGTTCTAGTGTCAATTGTCTCTGAATCTTGTTGAGATCTTAGTCTTTCAAGATCTGAGTACAATTTCCCATTCTCCTCCCTTGCACTGTACAACTGTTTTTCAACATCTTGTAATCTTTGAAGGCTAGCTCTAAGCTCTTGTAAATTATGTTGCAGAACTTCATTTTCTTGATTTATTGAAGTATTTTCTGATTTCAAATTAGCTATTTCTGTTTCCCGTTCACTTATCAGATCTGTTAGTGGTTTCTGACCATCAATCGTTGACTGCAACATTTCTTTCATTTCTTCAACTTCCAACTGTCGCTCTTCACACTCAGTTTTCAAAGCTGAAATGTTAACATCTTTTTCATGAGTATCAGTCATTAGTTTTTCATGTCTTGATTGCAATGAACTATCATTTAATTCCCGAGCATGGGTAATTTCTTTAATATAATTTTCGTAGTATTTTGTTTTTTCTTTGAGTTTCATTTCTGACTGATCCAATTCCTTTTCAAACGATTGCTTTTCTGACTTTAATGCATCAATTTGGGTCTCACACTCTTTAATGTAATTTTGATACTTTGCATTCAGGGTCTCAACCTCTACAGAATATTCTTTTTCCATTTTTTCCAAAGTTGTAGATAATTTTAGCTTTTCATCATTCACGTCTTTCACTCTCAATTCTAGCTGTTGAATCTGCAGTTGCAACTCCCTCACATTATTTTCATAAGTAGTTACAGATGTGGTCCTAGTAGTAAGTTCTTGTTCAAGCTGTTCTATTTTGTGCTCCCAATCTCTCTGTACTGAATCATTTAAACTGTTTTCCTGAAGCTCAAACATTTTCTTTTTAGCTTGTTCTAGTTTTTTATTCAGGTCTTCAATGTTTATTTGCATATGTTGCTTCTCCATTTTTTCTTTTGCCTCTGAATCTTTTGCATTCCTAAGTTGTTCTTTTAACTTAGACATTTCTTTTTCCTTTTCTCCTTTATCCATATGAAGTTCGTTTAATGCTAAAGCACCATTGTTTAACCTACTTTTTAGGTTACTAATCTCATCAACCAGGTTCTGCCTTTCTGAGGTTAGATTAGTTATCTCATCTACTGAGGAATTCAGCTGTTTTTTCTGATTTTCTAATTCTTTATCTAAATCTGTATTTTGCACTAATAGTTGATCACGTTTTGAAATAATTTGTGTAATAGCTTCATGATGTTGTGCATCAAGTTCTTCAAGACTAGACACCAAAGAATCTCTCTCCATATTTATTTCTTGTAGTTCTTGATAACGTTGCTTAAGTTTAGTTTTTAAATCATTCATTTGCTGAGTAGGTATGTCAAATTGCTCAGCATTAACACCACTCCCATCATTCACAGATGCTTCTAGAATGGCATAATCTTGTTTCACATTGCTTAACTCTTGCTCGACTTTTTTCTAGAAAAAAGCAACAACTCAGTTATAAAACTGAATATAACATTTTAAAACTGAATATCACATTTTACCTTTATTCACAATTGCAATTCTAAGGCAAAACTTACAGATGCAAAGTACATCTACAACTACAGTACTAACATAGTGGTAGCTGCTGAATTAATGTGCTCCACAAAGGATCTCAAATTCTGCAGCATGCATTGTATTCCAAAACATTAGTTTTACACAATATTGCAAACATTAACAAAGGAGACTTGCAAGAACAGAAACTTAAGAAGGGCTGTCTTCTTTTATGATTATAATATCCATGCTACAAAAATGCCAACCTTTTGTTTTGCTAGTGAATCACGTTCATTTTCAAGTTGACAGTTAGCTTGGGTTAAGAGTTCAACCTTTCTACACAAATCATGAACGCCACTTTCAATATCACTCTCTGATTCTGTGTCACTCTCAACGGCAGTTTCTCTACCATGCTTCTCTAGCTCTATCAAGCCCTATGAGGAAATAACAGATATTCATGCTTGAGTACAAACAAAACATTATCATACATGTGTCTAACATATAAATAAGCGTGCACAAGTCAAAAACCTCATAAAAATATACATTTCTCTTACCTTCTGAAACTATAAACACTAATAAAGAAACATCACGATTCAAAGTTTAATTGGCTCATGCATTTGTATGCTTACAAAGCAGCAAAACATTTCTAAGTAATGTGTTCAAACTTGTAATGCGGATATAGAATTCTCTTCACAGAATTAGCATTGTAGTGTATATGCAAAAACAAAAAAGCACCTGATATATTCATTGGGTATACAAACCTGCTTTGCTCTTGTCTTTTCCTTAGTTTGTTTCTGAGCCTTGGATAAACCCTATCACCAAACATAAAGCACAGGTTTAAGATAGAAGGTAAAAGAAAGCGGATCTGGACCATAAAACTTCTATTAGTTTGATAAAAATATTATATTTAAATGTTTTTAATGAAGGTGAAATGTAAATCTGAATGGATTAAATTAGACAAACATTAATACATTTATAGATCCATTACATCACACTAATAGAAGTTTGATAATCAGTAGAAGGCCTTAATGCATGCACAAAGTATTTACAGACGGAACAAGGGTATGTAGGCACACGCTGAGCACACTCTGGGATTTTAATAAAATTTGCAATTTAAACAATTTCATATTTCACCATCAAAATAGGAATTACCAATAATTAAAAGTAATTATACAACACAAAAAATTAATTTCCTTTCACTTATTTAAATGAGAAATAGCCAAAGTGCACAATTAAAAAGAATAGATATTCTGCATGCAACAGGCACAATACCCAACTGTTTAGTACATACTTGTTCAGCTTGAGCTACATTTAACTGTATTTCTTTCTCTTTGAGTTCTCCTCGCAGCTTTAGAAGAACATCTTCTAAAGCCTCTTTTTCAACCTGCCAATCAGATTTTACCATTTCATACTGCTCAATATCTCGCTCATATGCTTCAATCTGACCCTGAAGAATGTGGACCTATTAAAGAACACAATACATTTTAGAATTAAATTCCAGCTATTATTTAGAAATTCTTAAAATTAAATTACATAAAATAGTTTTTCTCCACAACATATTATTATTATTCAAAAATTAAACACTTAATCTTTGGTACCAAAATATGTATTTTCAGGAGTGGAAACCCATAGTAGTTGACCTCTTGTTAATCAAAACTCGGTGTTTCCACTAAATTTAATGGCACTGTGAAATTCCAACATAGAAATACATAAACCATGTTTAAAGCTGTTCTTCGTGACATCATTTAATACCTGGTCATCTAACATCCTATTCCTAGCAGATATTTCTGAGAATCCAGAGACCATGGACTCTGTTTCAAATTCATCAAAACTCATCTCCTGCTCCAAAGGCAATAGCCCGGATCGTGATGAAGTTTCCGAAGCATTACTATCAGCTTTTGGTCTCTGAAAGGGTGTGCTTGTAACAATCCTTCAAAAAGGTAAAATTAAAAAGTTGTACAGAATATGACTGTGCAAAATGGAAATTGGTATTATCTAAACTTTTTAAGTGTTTGTAATATAATTTTATAAAAAATATGTATATCATTGTATTGTACTGTTGACATGTTTTTGTTACAGTATGATCAAATTGACAAACTGGATCTTTATAAACTTGTTTTATTTCAGTCAAAAACTTGATCATTTCATCAAAGTCTGCACTCCCTCACACCGTGCATGCATTTTGGTTACACAATACTTACCTCGGCCTAGGTGCATCAATGTTGCTTTCGGTTTCACTGTCTCCTAAATGCTCTAATGTTTTTTCCGAGTCAGAACGCTTCAGTCCTACAAGATATAAATATAATTACACTCTTCATCATAAAAACAAAGCCATGGTTTTATAGGCTTTAAAACAATGTACTGACAATTTCTAACCTGCCACTGTGAAAGCACCTGACAGCTCTAAAATTAGTTACAGTTTATGCAGAAAATTAGACATCATTCAATTATTCTGCTTTATTCAGTTCAACCAGTTAAAACTGACTAGTGACTGGTACAAGGTAATATGATACAGCCATAACAGCCTAATTTCTCATATAAAATTAAAACACAATCATATATTTAGCACACACAATATGATCTTAATTAAACTATCATAAACTTACCTCTCAGCTGCTGTAGCTGTACACTCATATCATGCACAGTTTGTTCTGCCTTTTGTTTCTCAGCAGACATGGACATTAATGATTTTTGTAGTTCATCAACTGTCTGTTGTAACTCTGCACTGTGCTGCTTCAAAATATTGCTTTCCTCTTCCATGCTATTCACAATATCTGTAAACATTATAAATAAGCAAACATTCTAACATCTGTAAACATTATAAATCAGCAAACATAAATAACACTATAAATAAGCAAACATTCTAACATCTGTAAACATTATAAATAAGCAAACATTCTAACATCTGTAAACATTATAAATAAGTAAACATTATAAATAAGCAAACATTCTAACATCTGTAAACATTATAAATCAGCAAACATTCTAACATCTGTAAACATTATAAATAAGCACACATTCTAACATCTGTAAACATTATAAATAAGCACACATTCTAACATCTGTAAACATTATAAATAAGCACACATTCTAACATCTGTAAACATTGTAAATAAGCAAACATTCTAACATCTGTAAACATTATAAATAAGCACACATTCTAACATCTGTAAACATTATAAATAAGCAAACATTCTAACATCTGTAAACACTATAAATAAGCACACATTCTAACATCTTTTAAGATTAAAATAGATGATCTTGATGCACTGTTCCATAATTAATAATTTTATCTGTGCCAATGTATTTAAATATTTTATAAAGACAGTGTCGAAGTTCTGATTTTTCAGTGTCCTTGGATAGGAAAATTATAACTTTTCTGTTTGAAAAAACCCCCATACAATTGAACCGATTAGAAGCAATGCTATTCACATTTCATAGACAGTTTTGTTGAAATATTTCTTAAAAATAATAAGCAATTCTGCTTATGATGCAGGTAGGCAATTTGTTTTCCTTTTCTTTAGAATGCACATTATATATTATCTGCAACTTATACAGCACGGCATAAAATAAGGTGAAATTAGTCAGTATGTCACCATCCTCAATACCATTTGCAATGAAGTGGGACCCTGCTGTATACTGGAATCCTTTTATTTTCGCGGTCTCTTAATTTCGCAATTTTGTTCAAAAATAGTTTTCGCGAGTTTTAAATTGTGCGAATTATCAATCGTCAAGTACTAGAAAACTGTTTTTCTAAACCGGTTACTACGCAGCATGCTTGAAGCGAAAGTAGGTCACTCGTGACTACTAGTTCAATGCGGGTTTATAACGTTGGTACGCCGAGAAAGTTTATGACCGCAATGCATGAAGGCAAGGGAGATACAATCTCTCTAGGTCTTTCGAATTTAAACACATTCTTGTGATTTCGTTATGGTTTTAATCGATGTTTTAAAATAAAGGTGGTGAGTAATAAAATTGTTTAAATGTATATTGTTGTTTTTCTTAAAATTTCAAAATGGCGGATCACCATACATACTGAATGGGCGCCACCATATTGGATTTGCCGATCCTTTTAAATGTGAGGTACTAATTTGTGCGATCTAATGTGCTCGCGAAATTCGTGTAAATTAATTCCTTGCGAAAATAAAGGGATTTACAGAAATGGTATTTCACTAAGGAGGGCATTAGTTATGCAGCAAAGCATTACTGTATTAGCTTGAACCACAGCGGGAATCATCCAGTGTTTATATCAACATTCTAATTTTAGTTTTGTGATGATACAATAATGTAGATTAAATTTTCACAGCTTCTCATTTTGGTAATAAAAGGTGACATCACAAACGAAATACCCCTATACTACAGGGTCTCACTTCATTGCAAATGGTAGTAACAGATGCTGCGCATCAACTTGTAGATGTATGATGCCTTTAACATCCTACTTTACCTGCAGTCAATTGTTGATGTTCCTCACTTCCCATTTCCGACACCATTTCATTGGTTTCCATAGCAACCAATTTGCGTTCAGTTTCTAAAGTTTGAACATTGGACTTTAATTCTGATTTCTACAAAAAAGTATAATTATATA
>JAOXYB010020704.1:0-17453 GCA_028565635.1 Phoronis ovalis | reverse complement strand
ACTTACCCTGTACCAAATACAAAGATGATCTGACGAAAGCTGAAGCCGTTATAGCAAGACAAAGAAAAGGTTACATATGCCGATGACGCCGCATACCCTACGACTATATGCCCATTCACTATTACATAGTGATGGGCATAGAAAATACAGTAAGAAGTATACAATCCAAATCCAAAATTTTCAAGTGGGCTGCATACCCCCACCAAAAAATACCTCCAGTACCCCCAGGGTGTGGTTTTACTTTGTTCTGCAGCCCATTCATAAAAAGCCCCAGACTGAGCTACCCCTGTAATGAGATTCTCTAGTTAATTAATATAAATATACAATTGGTGTGGTGTGGAGACAGGATCGTGCATTAATACAGATTATAGCGATTTCTTTGCAATTTTCTAATTGGATTTTACTGAGATTTCGACTGGGGGGCACTCAAGGCTTTTTGACTATGGGGATGTGCCGCAGAATCCAATCCAAAATTTTAGCTTTTGGTAGTAAACCCAATCCAAATTTTTGGAAATTTTAGAGTAGCAATCCAAATTTTGTGAAATATAAGGGTAGCAATCCAAAATTTTAAATATTTGAGTATAGCAATCCATTTTTATGCAAACTAACTGATACCTAGGATATATAAAACTCTAAGAGTTTTATATATCCTAGCTGATACAAACCAAATTCCAAAATTTATTTATGGATACAAACGTAAAATTAATCCAAATATTTTTCTATAAGCAATGGGTACTAGCAATCCAAATTTTTGAATATCTTTACGGTAGCAATCTAAAAAAATACACGAAGAAGTATACAATCTAAATCCAAAATTTTCAACTGAGCTACACACCCCCACCCAAAAAATAACTTGAATACCCCCCCGGGGGTTTCGACAACGTAGTCGATAAGGCGCGAAAATTAAACTGAATGATGATGGTACTGGTAGTGTAAATCTTGCACGTCGTATCGCTGTTATTTTCAATAACTTTGAGTTCTCTATCCTTCTGCGTGTTTTTTGGGTTAGTCCTAACATCCTTACCTATAAGTATAAACGTAAAGCATGATGAACTTGTGATATTTTGAAATTAATGAAGATGTCATACAACACCCATGCATTCAAAATACCGGAAGTAGTAACTGACGTCTAGTGGATTAGATCATTTGTTGATTATGAGACGCCTGGCGAGCGAAAAAACACTCCGAAACAAGACTATCATCAAAAGTGGTACCTATCTAAAAATCTTCGACAAGCATAAAACGGCGAATATTTTGCTGTCCTAAGCACATACAACCGCCACTGGACATTCTTCCCACACCAAAAATTGGCAAAGGCCAAAAAACTAACTCTTTTTGCTTAAAACAGCTTATTTTTATCAACTAGCTATGGCCAATTATAGGAACACACAAAAATCGTCCTCAAAAAGGTACCCTTTCACGCGAATTTGGTGACGAGCGTGCCTATACCTACCTTATATACATGAGTGGTTCCCTCGGGTACTAGACTAGTAATTTAGTAGCCTAGCAATAGTATAGCATAAAATATATCTTTACATTTATGAGATAACTGTAATTAGGAAAAGTGTTTTTAAACTAAAAAGTACAATCAATGGAAAAATACATTGGGTGACTAAAGTATAGTGCTAACATTGGCAGTTTACAGCTGTTGCAGGCCTGCAGCTGTTGTATATTAATTTTTAATGTTTTTTATATGGAGGAACATGAATTAAACAAGAAAATAGAGAAACCATTTGATATCTTTAGGACTTCAACATTACGCATTCCCGGAAGTCAGGAAATCACTGCTTATCCTAAGAATTATGCGCCTTGGTATAAAGTTGGAATCGTTTTAATTAGTATACATTAAAATCTATCTCTAGAGCCTCCGTAAGTGTCTTTAATAGGGTCATATGTCTATCACCAATTTGTTTATGTGTATAAAAATAGTAAGTTTACTACGCACGTTTCTGTTATCGATACAAATAATATAATAATTTTGAACATTTTTATCAATGAGTGAAGAAGAACAGGGAGGGAACATGTTATCAGACGTTATGCTTAATGTCAGTAATATTGGCTGATTTATGTCTGGGCTGGTAATCCGGATAATAACTACCCTGCCCTGTACTCCGTCCTGGATATATGACTCACTAATGCAGCATACGGCTAGCAGATGCAACAAAGTTAGCAAGGTCTAGCTATCATCCAGGGTAACACTGATCAATCTGCACTTGCAAAGTAATCTTGGATGCAATTTATAGATGCTACTGTATGGTACCTTGGCGCACCAAGCATTTGGAACATTGGACTTTGATACTTTTGTTCAACCATGCCTACCACTATGGTTTTTTCGCCACATTGCCAAGAAGTAAAATCTTTAAAAAATCTACGATAATGACTTTCTATTTTGCTTTGGTATGATAAATTCTGAGGCAAAAAGTTGAAAACTTATTTTTTACAAATAATAAAACGAAACTCGTATGTTTAATCACAAATGAGTAGAAACATTTTGATGTTTGAAATTCGGAAAACAAAAAGAGGTAAATATATTTATTTATTTATTATATCAGAATTATATTGTACAAAAATATTATCAAGACAGTTAAAGCAGCTAGTATTTCCACCAAAAGGAGTCTTTGTAAATCAGCTTTAATAGTATTCTAGTCTCACATTTTGCCAAACAATTATATGCAGTACAGCTTTCAGCATAGTTCGTAGAAGTCATTCCCTGATACCGAATAATGATCTGGCTTGCGTTCTTCAACATTTTCAGTTTCACATCGGTTGAAGTCGATTACCTGTGTTCGTGGAAGGGTTTGGTGAGTCTCATCAATAAAAACGCATCTTGTCGATGGTGATATCTCGTTTGTCACAGTGCTAGGCGGGCTTCTGCTGTTCTGATTTAACTCGATGTTAATCGTAGAAGTAGAAGGAGAGGCTCCCTTGTGAAAAATCTGAATTTCAGTAGAATACGGTTGGCCCATCATGGAACCATCAAGCTCCTGTTTCTTTTCAATACCAATATCTACCACGGCCTCTCCGCCGACATCTTTTTCATTGAAACTTAATCCATGACTTTCCGTATTACCAGAACTTTTCTCCGTAACAATGGTGCTTTGCTGATGTACAATGTCATCTTGTTTCAGAACATTACTTTCGGCATAAGCAACATTATTTGCAAATGGTTTTGGTTCTGGTTCTGGTTCTGCCTCTTTATTTTCTAGATTAATTTTGGAGTACTCTTCAACATTGTTCCCTGTTCGATTACGACGAAACACGCCCTTATGCATATAATCAAGTTGCTCCGTGTGATTCAATTCAAAACAGGAAATACTTTTTAGCAGGAAATGTTGTTTGCACATCTCAAAAACTGGATGGATCAAGCCGCACTCTAAACATAATTCATTATAAGCTGAGATTGAACTTCTACTGCGTTTTATTTTGTCAACAGTTTTCCTGTGCCCAGTTATCACTACGGAGCTAGTACTGTTGTCATCTTTTTTCCAAACATTTTCATTCTCCACAGATATGTCGATACCTTTGGCTGACTCTTCACTATCGCGTACTGCAGGTACATAATACCTGAGGTCCTCAATGCCAACTTTGTTTACATCTTCTACTTTTATGTCAGAGCCATTATCGCGTACAGCAGGTACGTAACCCATGACGTCATCAATGCCAATATTGTTTACATCTTTTACGTTTATGTCAGGGCCATTATCGCGTACAGCAGGTACGTAACACCTGACGTCATCAAGGCCAACTTTGTTTACATCTTCTACTTTTATGTCAGAGCTATTATCGCGTACAGTAGGTACGTAACACCTGACGTCATCAATGCCAACTTTGGTTCCATCTTTTACGTTTATGTTAGGGCCATTATCGCGTACAGCAGGTACGTAACATCTGATGTCATCAATGCCAACTTTGTTTACATCTACTTTTATGTCAGAGCCATTATCGCGTACACCAGGTACGTAACACCTGCCGTCATCAATGCCAACTTTGTTTACATCTACTTTTATGTCAGAGCCATTATCGCGTACAGCAGGTACGTAACACCTGACGTCATCGATACCAACTTTGTGTGTATCTTCTACTTTTATGTCGGGGCCATTATCGTGTAATGCAGGTACGTAATACCTGACGTCATCGATGCCAACTTTGTGTGTATCTCCTACTTCTATGTCGGAGCTACTATTGCATAGCACAGGAACGTCATACCATGCGTCATTGTTGTCATCTTTTGTTTTTCCGAATTTTATGCAACATGAGCATAATTTCGACACCATAATGCTCCATATTCGAACGAAAAATGCTCTTAAACGCTGACATGCACTATTTGTCGAAGGGATTGGACTCGTGAAATCCATATCTTCCGTTATACAATTCGCTTGTATAATCTACTATAGACACGTGTTATGCTTTATCCACAAATAACACGGATCCTTGGTTGTGAATATTTTTTAAACATTCACAAACTGATACTTCTTTTATATACGACACAAAATTCGCCTATTTATACTCAAATTCAATAGCAAGATTTACAATATGAACTACACAGCTTGTAGACCATATCTAAAGTGAAAACAGACTGTTTCCATGTAAGCAATACGTCAAGCTATTATAACGTCATAAAGACGCATTCGGGTACACGAACTGATTCCAAATATGGTATTTATTTAATTTTCGAAAAAGCGAATTTCCTGTTTCTGCTGCTAGCTTTAATGGTTCTAACACGACTACAGACTTACTGGAAAATACAAATAACAATAATCATGCATAAGGACACAATTAAATGCAACGGCGCTGCAGGCGTCACAGTGTGGCCGAGTTCGAAGTAGTTCTGTGCTTGATATTCTTCATCAAATTTTGTCTTTCCTCTCCTTTTCCCTGGTATTTTTGGTTGTTTTTACTTTTAAAGAAGACTCAATACGAAAGAGATATGCAAACAGTTTCCCTTTTTAAGGGAAATTTACCAAAATTTGATGTGAAAATTACGACTTTTTACGGTTCTTATTTGGTATTTTTGAGTTTGCCCAAATCATTTCGATGGGATTCAGTTCGCAATGTCTGACTGGTGAGTACATATAAACTTTGTGGCCATTTTCAGCAGCAATATTTTCGACATTCTTTCAACGGTTGTTGGAAACTTCTTTAGTCTTTCTAGCAAAACTTTCACGGTTTCTTTTTCTCCCTTATGGATCCTGTAAAAATGTAAAAAATATAAAAACTTATAAACCAATGTTTTTTGTGACTGAAAAGATAGCTATCACATATGGATTTCGCGTAGAAACGGTGCGATCATGTACTAATGCCAATATTAAGTACTACTTGTTAAATAAGTTTATCTTTAAAAAAAACAACATGTTATTCGTCAGTTATACCTACCTTTGGCATCATGAAATATTGTATATTTTGGAAATATTCTCTGAACTGTGCGTTTTGACACTTTAAGGGCTGTCACGGCTCTGTCCATAGGTCTATCAATTGTTAACTAGTATTTTTCCTTTTTTCTTTTCTCGTACAATATAATTATAAACATTGTGGATTGTCTGCGTCTCGGTTCGTGATGTTTTCTTCGACATTTTCGAAATTGTCCCTTTCACATGTGTGAAAATTCACATCCCTCCCCAGGCAAGCAAATTAGGTTAAAGACGCCCTATTGATTTGTTCTCAATGGGTATACGAGTAGATGATTCATGAGTAGAAATAACTAAATCTTAGTTACTTAATTGCCCCATTCATATTCTTATTAAGCTGTTGAAGGGAATAGCACGAGTCCAAATGAACTGAACATAGGTGGCGCACTGTCGCCATGATTTCGGGCGGACGTCCAACATGAGGTATTGAAAAAACATTTTTCAACAAAAAAGTTATCATTAGAAAATTATTATTTTCACGATTTAAAAATGGATGGTCTGTTGTTTTCACTTTAATATTACAAAAATGAACTACAGATTTTTTCCCCGGTGATATGAGATCCAACACCTGCGACATAAAATAGTGAAACATACTTTTTTTTTATCTCAGATTGTAATTGACATTTATTATTTGAAATTGAAATTACACTTGTACTATAATTCGTGCTAGGCAATTAAAGAATGCTTTTTTGGAAACAATATATATATTCACCTTGACATTGATATGTTGGTCGATCTATTACAAAATAATGTCTTTTAAAGAAACAAGTCCATAATTTAGTGGCATAAGAACATTAATAATTTTGTATCACCATGATGGCAGATAAGTAACTTGAAAACTCTATTACTGCACAAAAACTGTTGCATTAACTTCTCATCAGTGCCATCATCGCCTCCTATACACATTTCCTGCCCAAAATCTGACCGTTCTCATTTCTGTCACAACTAAAATGTTATCATCCTCTCCATAAATAAATAACTTCAGTGAGCGGAGTCAGTAACAGTTAGTAACGCGTTAGTAAAGAGAATCACTATTTACATTATAATCTGTTTGTAAAGAGATGCAACTCAGTGTTCAGCATTACAGTTATTTGTTATTACATAGATCGGCAACATTTCTGTGAATTTACACTTTCGAAAAAAAAACTCATTGAAACTGCTGGACTTGTTCCGTGTTTGCTTTAGTATAATATTTTTTCTTAGGCAAAAAGTGAAAAATTTGCTTACTGCGCATATATACACATATTACTGCGACTCATTTATATTATAATTCTTATTTACTATAGATATTATATGATTTCAGTTATTTATATTTTATATATTGTGTGCCACTTCTTCACTGCTGACTAATTAAATTGGTCACTTTATCTAATTGGCATAAGGATTTTTTCGGTAAAATAGCATAAAATAAATCAAGTAACCTTACTCAAGCATTTCATTTACTTGAATGCCAATAAAATGTGTTGAAACTATGTGTGGTGCATCGTGGGATTACTTCATATCGAATGTAAGATCGTTTCCCTAGCTAGAGAAATGTCCTGGGATTGATCCTTGGTCGAGCCAGTTGCACTTTCTCTCCATCACAGTAGTACAGAGTATATTGGCCGTATCTATTGCAGAATAATTAACCCATGACACTCTAGTACATGACGATATAAAATTGTTTGAAGAAAATTTGTAATACTAAATAGCAGTCTGGAAAGAAAAAAATAGTAATTCAATAATTGTTTTGTCATGTAATCATTGACTAAATATAACTTGATGACAATGCTTTGCTTTACAAAGCTTCGAAAAACTACTATTTGATTAGGCTTCACAACATATTATTTTGCATAATTTTCAGCTGCCGGTAGGTAAAATACAGGATGTAGTAAACACTCGCCTGCCTTTTGGCCACATGCATCTGTTTGTTTAGACAAGGAGCTAAATATGTTATAGAGCTCACCAGTTACTATGATATATGGGGATATATGGGGATATATGTAGGCTTTATTTTTTCTGAAATTCATAGGTTTCAACTGCTACTCTTTGATAAATCATACTGCGTACAAGCTTAATGAATTAGTAGTCAAGTTTTATCTTTTCTTCGTATTTTTGCTTGAATTTATTATAGAGACATATTCACAAGTACACTTAAAAGTAGTTCCCTAAAATCCTCCAATTGACTTTATGCATTACCATGCAGGTAATCCTCTAATTGACTCCCAGCTGTACTAGGTTGAAGTCGAAATGAGAGGATAGATTTCTATATGTTTTCTTAATATATGACATATATATGATTGTATTTCCATGAGTGACCTACATGTGCGGTGTTGACAAATAAAAGCTATAAAAAAGCTTCCTCACAAAAATAGGTTTCTTTATTTTTTTTTTCATTGAAATTCAATTTCTCTGAGAACTACTTTAATAAGTGTCATTTTCATAAATATATAAATGCAAATGCTATTTTATCAAGCATGTTATACTTCCAACTTATTGAAATTCAATGGCTAATTTCACTTGCGTTTTGTCTGTGGATAGTTAATGAGACTAAAAACTTAATTTTAAATTTTAATTTATAGAATGACAATAATGTTGTTCAGCAGGGAAACACATACCAAGGGCATTTGCATCTAGTAACGAGGTTTGATGTAGGCCACAGCAATTGACCCCTGACATAAAACTTTTGTCTCATATTTCGAAGGTTTTTCATAAATAGTACTTTCCAGCACTCGACTGTGCATGGGAATGTAGTCACCATTTTGCACTTGGTCTGTCTTAGAGCTTTCTTTTATAGATGATGTACATCGTGGTGCAAAGTTATTGAATTTTGGTTTTGTATGAGACAGATCCGTTACTTTTTGTTCTCGTCGAAGTTCATGGTTCAATTTTACATGATCGATAGCTACAGTATTTTCATTGTTTACTGGAAGCATGGCTCCAGATAATACACTATGTGTGGTTGCTAAAGATGTCTTGTAAGCTTTTTCTTTCGCGCAACGGATTTCTGCAATCTCGGTAGTTTTTGATGCTTTTGTAGATTGAAGCTGTTCATTTTGGTCAATTTCTTTAACTATCCGTGTAACGTCTTCTGTCGGCTGTGACACTTGCGATTTTGTTGTTAAGTCTGAAGTTGGTGAAAAATAAAAGGTAGGCTCAATGGAAATAGCAGGAGATGGACAATACTCTAATGGCTCGTTCAGTTTCTAAAATAAAAATGAATGAAATATTTCTGAGATTTATGAAAACACATTTTGTGGTAGCTTATACATCTGTAACTTGCCAGTCTTTCACCTTGAAACTAACAAACAATTGTGACATTGTATAAATTGTTTAAATCCCAGATGGCAACACTGATGGTGTCATATTGAGAAAGGAGGAAAGCATTTTTATGCAATGCTGTGCTCACGCAGAATACGAAAAAAACTTCTAAATTTGCGGTAAAAATATTATAACCTACTCTGATGAACTCAACATCTGAATTCACAGCCGTAACAGCCCGAATTCTTGAATCCACTATAAATACACAGTTTTTAGCTTTTCCCACCTTAAATAATACTAACATTAAGGACTAGTATATATTAAAATGTAATTGACTGGTCAGGTCATTATATTACCTTTTAATTGTCAATATGCTTCGATATATTTCGACTCGATCTTGTAGTGGTTTTTGTCAATTTATGCCTACAAGTTAACTAATTATACCCTAGTTAACTAATTATACCCTAGTTAATTCTGATCTGATACATCGCATGCCTAACGTCCGATAATTCAAGTCATCAAATTTGTTTTGTTCAGTTGCAATTTGTCAATTAGTGTATTGCTTACCTTACCGATACAGCAGCAGAATGAATTTGCCATTGTTCATAATCACAACTTATATTCGCGGGTACCATATGGAAACCAAAAATCTGACTTGTTTGTCTTTTTTGAAACCGTATCTCTACAGGTCGAGTTATTCGAGCACAATGACCTCACAAAAACGATATTTAGTATCCATTTGTCATATTTCCTGTTTATTATTTGTAAACTTATTAACCTATTTCTTTTATTTTTTTATAAATAAATAAATGACCAAATCACAGGTTAACAATAGGATCATGACATTTAGGGAGTGGCTATACAGTGAATGGTCGTGAATCTGTCGTGGATCCATAGCAACACAATATTTATCGACTAGGATATATGAAATTGCTTTAATAATAAGTTTAAAATAAAATAAAAGGCATTGTACTTAAAGCTGAGTGAGAATCTACATTAAATTTCTTTGCTATAAATTTATTATAGATACAAGGTATTGGAACCTATCACCTTTTCGCGTCGTTCTTTTTTTTATATTTTCTAATCCCAACATGTATGTATGCATAATTTGAGCCCCTAAATTACTATGTATGCATTAAAAAATATTCAAAGTCTGCGCAGACAGTTATATTTCAGTACCTGGATACTGTACGTGCATAACTTTGTTTAGATTTACTTGTACTTTGCGTGTACAGATGTTTATGTTGTATTATATTGTATTATATTATCTCTTTCTACGCAGGTGTAGTTATCATTGCATGAGATCCTATAACTGCCCGATTTCCCCTAAAGTTAAAGTCATGATCACAGTTCTTTAAACCACAGGCACGTATTTGATTACATACCACCGAGAAAAAATATTATCAGTATATTTTAGTGAGGCCACAATGAAAACGTAATATTTGCCATTCTGAATTTGTAAAGTTGTTAATTCTATAAGGATAAAATGTATTATGAAATCCAATATTAAATCGCCGTCCAAAATATGCGCGACAGTGCGCCACCTACATCTCATTCATTTGAACTAAACGAAAATAAGGTATAGCCTTTTTTGCTTAATATTTTTCCATGGTCAATCGATACACCAAAAAAGATTAGATAGGCTATAATTCCATGATCAAAACAAGTGTTCTTTTGGAAATTACAAAAAGTGTTAGTGAACAAGTAAATTATAAACCAACTATAATCTCTCAGCTAAATATTGTCCTTTTTGCACACCATCTCACAGGTTAACATATTACATCATAGCCGTTCTATTGTTTACCGCTAAATAGTCTTTCAAGTTGCATAGTCATGTATCCCACATTCGCAAGTGTCTGTTAATCGCCTTTGTAGTTCATACATTTACAATACAAATTCAAACGAACTGAATGCAGGTGGCGCATTGTCGCGAATAATTCATAGAATTTCAAACAATATTTTTTTGGAAAGTAGCCTCATTTGAAATTCTTAAATTGACAAATTCAGAATGATAAATATTTCGTTTTGACTTTGGCTTTACTAAAATATGCCCGTAATATTTTTCTAGGCAATAGGCAGTGAAATAGGAGGTTCAAAAACCTGTGACATAGATTTTAGTTGCCGCATTTTACTCAATGTTTATGGTACTTACGCTTCACATTTGAATTCCATAATTTGTCAACCTGTTCATCATTAAATAAATGTTTTCAATTCTATGACCATTTTTTTAAAGAAAAAATACTTTATTGTTATGTAATTTCTGTAAAATACATAATTTTGTTCAATGCGTTATCTTAACTTTTCTTTTTTATACTCCAATATGATGACACGAAAGTAATAGGGCATAGTTTGATTTGTTCACAACCAAGCAATTTAATGTTTTTGCACAAAGACACTTCAGATGGATTGCAACCGTTACTTTTAAAGTTATGATACATCAAAGTGTGTAACATTACTTTCGTTTCACCCAATATAACTGTAGGGTATAACGTAAATCTAACAAATACATTTTGCATATGAATACGAACATACGCTGATCATTTTTTCTTGGTCAATTTGCAGATTCCTTAATTATGTTTACGTAAGTGTAATTATTCTTTAGCTTGCTTTTCTCGCTTTGTCAGAATATTCTCCTGATAGTCTCTGTTGGGAGGTTGTTGAAGTTTCAGAGTTGAAGTTCCTAGTCTTTCGTCCACAGGAAACTTTAAAAACTCTTGGGCTTCTCTTTGTTTTTTCCCCTCAACACTGTGACTTACTCCATACAAGAAATATATTAAAAATCCTGTAAAATACAAATATAATGTTAGTGTAGTATACGCAGTGTACTCGTAACCTATTCAAAACCTGCTTGGTCGCCACCCAATTACTTGATTGATTCATTGATTTTACTGATTTTTTTTTACGGTTATTAAAAGTTAATCGATTTTTTTGTATTGCTTTAATTGTTAATCAATTACTTTTAATTACTTTTGATTAATTACAAATTTTTAAAACATTTTTTCCTTACCTATGATCATCCACACTGCAAGCCTTAGCCAAGTAACAACGGACAGTTGTGTCATAAGGTATGTATTACATAATATACTCATTACTGGTGTAAATGGAACCAAAGGAACCTGAGGAACATGGAGAATTTATTTAGCGACACTGCACAGTCATTTGCTAGGTACAACATTGTCAGGTACAACATAGTTGACTTACTACCAGAAATACAAATAATTGATAATTTCGGAACTAGGATTGAAAAAGTGCACTGAAATTTTGCTTCTGAATTATAAAAGCAACGAAACATACATTCCGTTTGTTGACATCTCTTGAATTTTAAAGCGTTTGACTCTATCAAGTGTTATTCGTTGATTACTTACTTTGAAAGAATTGATATCCATTGTTTTTGCTTCATGAACCCACATGATTAGCACAGACAATATCACGCCCATGATTAATATCACAAAGAACAGATACACCCACCATTCTGTTAACTTTCTTTTCTCTTGCGTTTCAAGGACAAGTACCCATAAACAGATAGAAAATACTAACAAACTTATTATTGCTACGGTTACTGCTAGTCCAGGTGCACAATCGTTTAAAATTGGAAGGTACTTATATTTCGGTTTTAAACATCCAATATTTTCGTTTGAACTTTTTTTCATTGAAATTTGTTGCGTAGATTCGTCATGGTGAAAATCCTTTGGCGAATATCTATAAATGAGAATACTAACAGCAACAATAGTGTATGAAATTAAAATTCCTAAAGACAAAAATTTAGTCAAAACTTCCAGCTGGAAAAAAATGGCTAACAGTCCGGCCACAATGGATGATATTGCAACAGCGGCTAAAGGTATCTGGCTGCGTGAGTCAACAATGGCAAAAATTTTGAAGAAAAGTCCATCACATGCCATTGCGTAAACGATTCTAGGTAGCGTGTATGACGTAACAAGTAAAGAGGCGCTGATGCTAAAAATTGAAGCGGCTCCTAACAGATAACTTGCCCACGTTATCCCTTTAGAAGCAAATGCAGATGGAAAGGCTGATGACGTGTTTATTCCGTAATATGGCACCAACAATGCAAGCGCCAAGGCGCTTGTGACATATACAGTTGTGGCTACTGTTATTGTTATAAAAATAGCTCTAGGAATAGATTTTGTTGGATTAATTGCTTCTTCACTTGCAACAGTTATCGAATCAAATCCGTAAAATGCATAGAAGCAGGTTGCAGCTCCAGCTACGATTCCCTTAAAACCAAATGGGAACGCGCCATCGGTATGGTCTTCCAAGAAGAAATGGTAATTGGCAAAATAAAAGCTCATTGTGCATGTCATTGCCACAAAACAGAGATTAATAACTGTCAAAATAGATGTAGTCACTACAGATGGAGTTACTCCTATTGAGATAAAAGCGCTCGCTAATATTATCACACCGAATGCAATTAAATCAGGTCTAGAGTCGAGCATTTCGCCTTCAATTATTGCTAAACTGTTGTTTTCCCAGTTTGATATACTACCATGAGTTAATGAGTCTAGGCTTCCACTCCATGCTTTAGCTACAGACGCCAATCCTAACAGATATTCTAAAATAACATTCCATCCAGCAACGAAAGCCCAGAATTCACCAGCAACAACATAAGCATAAGTATATGAAGACCCAGCTTTGGGTATCTGAGCGCCAAACTCTGCAAAACAAAGTGCTGAAAACATTGAGGCTATGCCTGCTATTATATAACATATGAAAGTTGTGGGTCCCGCGATTGTACTCATAACATTTCCCGTGATGACATAGGTGGCTGTGCCCAATGTGGCTCCGATACCGAGTAATGAAAGTTCAAGTGTTGTTAAGCAGCGTCGCAGTGGTGTATCTAAACGAACATCGTCTTCAAATGTTTTCGTTCGTAGTATACTATCCATAAATGATATTCTGCAAGAGCGTGGAATTAGCTGGCTCTGTAAACAGATGATATAAAGTTATAGCATGCATATGTATACTCTTAGTAGTGATTGATAATCAGTGTCCATTTAAATATTTGAAGTGTTGTCAAATGAAAGGATAGTACAGGCGAGTTGGTTTATTTAGCTCCCGGATTTAGCTAGCAAATTCAGACTGCTACACACTTAATTACTAAAAGGTTGGTTTCTATTAGATATTCGGTTCCATTAAAAATAAGTTGGATAAAGCTTTCTCCACGATGCAAAAAAAAACCTAAAAGTTTGTAACAGTCCTCCTTTCAAAACTTTTGATTGCGAAATTTGATTGCACACTTGTCCTTGTAAATTGTAAAGCAAAAACTACATTTTTTTTTTGTGTCAAGAGCCTATCGGAGAGCCTATAGTATATATTAAGTCGGATAGCCACAGTTTCGTGAAGTTTGTCCTGATTTGTAACTGCTGTCTACAATTTGCTAAAAAATTCGATGTTACCGAGCCGCAGATCCATTAATGTTTGTATTTTATGTAATTAAAGTACAATTAAAGAGTAAAGCTGCAAATATAACAAAAAGACTCTTATCGTTCGTTGGCTTTAACTAGCCTAGTCCTAACAATAAGCCCAATATCGAGTCAAAATGTATCGTCCTTTCGAAACTAACAGTAACTCACCAGTAAGAATGAAAAATGTATACAACAATACTCCTATGGTCTTGTCTCTTATTATCAAGTGAAAAAAGAACAAATCTACCCGTGGTAACAGTTGGTAAAAAATCCGTAAAAAATCAGTGAAATGAAATGACTTCCGTGGGAAACGCCCCCACTCCGTATTTATTGAGTTAAAATTCAACATATGTTGCGACAGAAGAAAGATATATACTCGATCTTTTTACTTGATAATGACAAACTAATATAACAGGGGCATTGTTGTATGCTAATTTTTATCGTTTTTCTTAAATTTGAAAAACGATACATTTTAAATAGGAAAGCGTTAAGACAATAATATGTCAGATATTGGGCCTATTATTACGATTATGACTAGCCTATTAGGGTATAGTTACCACCCGTCAGTTGAGTAAATGAACCTAGTGAATTGATTTAAAGTACCTCACGATCCCGTCTCACGATTATTCACACATTTCATTATAATAATAATAATAATAGCAGGGAATGTAGAAAAACTACATGTAGCATGAGAAAGGTGTACTATATTTAAATTAATGCTTAAACTTAATGGAACATGAGAGCAAAGTATTTAATGCTTGGATAGTACTTTTCTAAACTTTAGGGGGCAGAAGGATTAGTGTTTTTCTGTAATATCATACTCGATATCACCTCTCTATGAACAGATTATAGTTAACGATCCGGTCTATCATACAGCTGTATGCTACCTAGCAGCTGCTTACAGTTGTTGCAAATAACTATGCTGGTACCCTGTGTATACCTATATTACGAACCTCTACTACAAGGTTATAAAACAGAAACACTATGATTATTTATAGTCTGGTGAAACAATTATGGTCGTATTATACCGTTAGAAATAAAAATCATTCTGAGCATCGAATGGTTTTAGTTTTATAGGTACGCATAAGCCATGTTCTCTATTTTGTTCAATTATTAGAACTATACAAAAAAATTATGAAAGCATTGCTCATTTTATCATTAGTTAATTATCTCATTTATCATTAATTAACCAAACGACATATTTATAAACTCGATAATTACTGACATTGCTTTTCCATATTCAGTAATTGCATTCAGAATGTTATAATCTTACATATAATATTAAGTTAAGAGAAGAATATCAAATTTCATATAATTTTACACGAGCAACTTGAACTGAATGTGATACAAAGGCCTTGTTATCTCATCATCGTATTGCCTCCTGTCAAACTAGAGGTTTTCAAATTTCTGGGAGACACCCAATTCCTATAAACATCCAACCGGTGAAACAAGGAATCTAAGCAAGATAATTCTGCTGCATAGTAAAAGGTTGTCCTGCAGCCTTAATGCCGGTTAAATAAATACCATATGTTTTATCTTACCTGTTCCATGTCGCCACTATTATCCTCCTCTGCGTCCATTTTATTGCTGGCGTCTACCGAGTGTGTCCTATGTTATCATGCCATGAATTAAGCGACATTATCCACCAAGCAACACATACACACAGGTAGCAACCAGAGAACACAGCAGCGAGATGACACACCGTGCGCTATACTGTGTAAAAGGTGTATACTGGATATCTTGACCTACTCTCGTAAACTATTCGTGTATTTTACATGTATTGTATTAATAACAAAGGAAATGAACTTTTAAGGTATACAAGGCCAAACAAACAAGGTTGCCCGGTCACTTTAATTAATACTATCAATACGGAGTAACAATTCGTTATAATACTTTATCCACTATTTTATTACAGCAGAAAAAAAAACTTTTTGCAGCGTACTTAGTACACAATAGTGTATTGTGTGAACCCAGGTACAAAGGCCTCTATCTGCTATTTGTATCGTTGACCAGCGGCGCTAGGAGGTATTTGGTCTTATGATTTTGGTTGGGACCTGCCGCCCAACAACAACAATCCTCACCATGCATTTTTATAACTAAGTATAGATAACTAAGTAATAAACGCACTGTCCACAGGCTGAGGAAAGACTAATTATGACAAGGATTTAATATATTGATAGTTGACAATTTTGATAATTTTACTCATATTTCGTCATTTATAACAGTGCTATCAATAAATTGATATTAGTCCCAGTTATTAGACTGAAAATAAAAATATATAAAATTGTTTTTTTTTGGCCTTTCCTCAATGGTATCAAACTATCAAAATTTAAATATGACTAAATATAAGTTACACAGTTGAAAAAGTATAATTTATCATGACTTTAGACAATTTGAGCAAAAAAATAATCACTTTAGGCAATTTGAGTAAAAAAAATATTAATCACTTTAGGCAATTTGAGTAAAAAAAATAATAAAATACAAACTTCATTATTCCAGTCTAAGGAAAACCACACAATACTATACTCATAATTAACAGGAGTGTGAATTGAAATCGATTGCCGAACAATCGCAGAAGACAATATTCAAATTTCGAGCTGGGATCGAAAGTTATTAGCTTTACTGCTTGGATTTATGCATTGGCCACTAAATAATAACCAAAATTTACACCCAAAACATGAAAAAAACTATCATAACTAGATAGCATTTTAGCAAAGACATGGGATTACTACAGTTTTCTCTTTTACAGTCTGAAGAAATCCACCCGGCTGTTAGTGTGGTAGTGAGATGGATTTATTCCCCTTTACTTGAATTCAGACTGGCCCTTTATTGACACTGTCGTATATGTCTATGTGCTAATTTTAGTTGTGCTATTAAAGTTGTGTCATGGATTATGGATAGCTGTAAATAATAACAAAAATCTGGAAACTATTAATGACAATAACAACTGATCGAGTAAATAACAAACAAATTCGTAATAAGAATATTTTAAAATAATTTCAAAATTTGTTGGTTTTTACTGACCTCAAAATGACCAACACTTTTGAATGACCTCGAAATGACATAAAACCCTCATTTTTGAAAGTTTCACACAATTTGGAGATTTTGACATTCTGAACAATTTTACAATTTTAATCTTTGACTTCTAAATGACCTTTTGACCTCAGGGTCAACCAGGGTTGTCAGGCAGTGTCTTTACCTCAGAATGCCTTCGAGACATCGCTTGCTGAAAATTGGTAAAAAAGAAAGCAAAAAAACATGTATAATTTTTGACGAACAGAAAATCTTTTTATCTGTACGGTTACTATAACTAAACTAGATAGCCTTTTAGCAAAGGCAGGGTTGCTCATATTGGCTTTTATGAACGTTAAATGACCTCCAAATTACC